>CAEFZX010002286.1:0-32092 GCA_903066825.1 Alfaro cultratus | reverse complement strand
CTGACTGTTTTGCTGACATTCCCTTTAGCGCAGCTCCATCTAATGGATGCATAACGTAACTGCAGCCTCTACTGTAGCGTCTATTCTATGCGCCTTATATATGAAAAAAGTTTTAAAATAGGCCATTCATTGAATGTGCGCCTTATAATCCGGTGCGCCTTATAGTGCGGAAAATACGGTACTATGCTACTTCTGGGTCAAAATGAACAGGAAATTAGACTGAAATAATTCTATCCATTTTAGTCTTGCCCAATCACACGCCAGCACCTCAAATTCCCCTGTTGTTGTTAGTCTATTATTACAGGACTGCAAAGGTGTCATGTCGACACATTCATGTACACATACACACACACATCATATTTCTACATATTTCATCTCATGTCACACGTACACATTTGCTCTGCACTGGGTTTCTCTGTGGATTTGCCTTGAACCAGAATAATGGAAATACAAGAAGTATAATAGAAATGGGAAATTACCTACAGAATGTCGTTCTACACATACACACACAGATATTGATGAGAAAAACAACTGGAATAACGGGAAAGCAAAAAGTGTATACACCACACATGCGTCTTTGGCCCTCATTCATTCTGCCTACATTTTTCTCTCTTTTTGTCAGACACCCACACACACAGTGACAGAGGTGCGTATAAATGTTAAATCCATAGCTAACCAGGCCAGCCTAATAGACTCTTATTCCTCTGACGCTTTATCAGCTCAATCACACAAACATTCAGCCCCAAAATAATGGCCTTTCTGTTTGCTGCCTCTTGGTGTGTGCATGTGTGTGCCCCTCTATCTCAGAGCTGTGCTGCCCAGACCATGTGCACTGAATACAAATCGGTCAATAAGGACAGAAAAGGCATTCGCTGGGTTTTTGAAGAACAATTTATTTTATTTTTCTATTTAATGTACTGTCAGTCAAGTTGACTGCATAGATCTAAATATCATTTTAAGCTACCAATGAGAAAATGTTTTCATATTAGGTACAAGCTAATTCCAATTTATCTTTGAGTCAGATTAATTCAGATGAGCAAGAGGTCAGAGATCCAATGATTGCGGTTCTCAAATCTGGTTTTGTCATGATCTAGAAATATAAAAAGAAAATTCTCCACTGTCTTGGAAAGATATACACATTTGTATATAACCTCTGCATCTCTGCAAACATAAATAACCTGTGTGGCGCTCCTGAAGCCTTTACTGTGAGGTCATTTTCAAAAATCATGCATAATCAAACAACTGTTTAATTACATTCCCTATGCGTTTAAACAAGACAAAAAAAATTTAAAGCTGCTTTCACCATTTCTCCTCTTGCCATTTATGTTGGCATATCTAAACAAAGTTTTATGAGCGCAAAAATGAGAGCAAACATACCACAGTATCATGCATAGCTTTTAGGTTTGTGTCACTAAAACCAAACTAATAGCATTCTACAAGTCTTAGGAGGGAAATGTAACAAATTACCATGGTAATGGTAAATTACCATGGTGCATTCACAACCAACACCAAAAATATTTGTAAGTATTTACATTCATACGCAGAAACTGTTAAAGAGTATCGGATCCTTCACCAGGGAACCCATTCAAGCTGAAACTGGTCCCATTCAGTGACAGGACTTGCATACGTGCCAAATATTTAATGCATATTCCATATAGTTGAGGAGTTTACTTTAAGCAGTGTAGAGTATATTTCAGTTGTTTCCTACATCCCAGGCTTAGTTTTGAAATAAAGTGACCAATACCTTTAAGAATATTTTTTAAAATACTCTAGAAGGTAGTTCTAGTTTTCTCAAACTAAAGCTCAATGCTCAAATACCAAACGGTTACCAACCATTTTTGTATAGCTGTTTTAGATTGTGGTTTTCATTAACACTGAAATTCTATTCTTTTTTTCTTCTGTTCAAATTTATCCAAAACAATTTAAGAACTATTTGGTAAATTTAAAACAGCTTTTCACTCCATTTAGTCATTAATAGGTTTTCAATCATTTTCTCATTGCTTAGACAAAAAAGTATTTTCTGCATCTTTGCAAGATGTATCTTGAGAACAATTCAAGTTGATTTTGGGTCTGCACTCAGCAAGATAGCTGGCTGTAATCTCAACACCACAAGGCAGTGTAACGTGACCTTTGCCAGGTCAAGGTTCACAAATGTGACAGGTCAGAGGCTGCCCAATACAAAAGGTCAGGACACCAAATAATTGCAGCTGTACACACAGAAAGAAACTAACAAAAGCTTAAAAAAATATCCAAAGGCATCCTTCTATAATATCTGTTTCTTGGACACAAACTCGTATTGTTTAAAGCATACTGAAACCATGTGTTGAACACGGATGTTGTACGCAAGGAAAATGGTCATTTCCAGATGTGTTTAAAGCCAGCTGGTATCAATACACATCTTCACAGACTTTGAGGAAACCCAGTTCTAAGAACAAACCGCAGCTTAAACATTCTTACCACACAGTGGCCCACAGCAGACATGCAAACAAGCGCAGAAGAATGTCTTTCTTGGAAGGCGGTCCATAAAATTGTGTGATGTTGGTGAAAGTCTGGTTGAGTCACTTTTTTAATTATGTCTGAGGGTATAATCTGTTACAGAGATGTGCCTTCAAAATTATTCAGTCACAATTTAATCACACAGAAAATATTACAGCTAAAATTATTTTTTTATTCCTCTAGCCATAATAAACCAATCAAACAAAGTTAACTATAACCCCTTAAAGTTCAGTTTTCTTCTTTAAAATACACGGTTCAGCTTCAGTAGCCAACAGAAATAAAACTATATATGTGAAAGTCTATCAAAGCCAGCATCGGTTCGTCATTAATGTTAGGTGGTTTATAGCAAAAGGCAGCTTTTCTATGTCTGGAAATTGACTACTACCCTTTAAGTAAGATCATAAACCACATCTTAACTGACTGGAAACTTGTATAAAACTTATGAGAGCAATTAACTTGTTTGAAACAGGACTGAACATGTCTCATTTGAAAGATAAATATCTCAGCAATCATGAAAACCTTATGTCTGCCCAAGGCAGACTACTTTCATTCAACATCTACAACTGACTCAAATTATGCAGGCTCAAAAATTGGTGAATAATTTCTAATTTAACTCCAGAAATTAACAACACATATAGCATTAGAAATTTCAAGCTACAACTTGCCATGTATTTTGGCAAGATTCAAGTCCTGCACCATGTATCAAGCAGGATTACCATGTATGATACAGAATATATGAGTTTTGGAGTGCCCTAGTATAAGTTCAGATTTTAATCTACTTTAGTGTTGTGGTGTGACCAAAACCAGCTATTTATGCTCCAAACCCCTTCGTTATAAATACATTTAAAACAATTCTAAAAGGATGAGTGGGTCAAAATTCCTCCTCATTGGAAGATTTGTTTCTACTTATCACAAATACTTATCAGGTTTACATCTTCCCATTAAGCCAGTTTGTATCTACACTAAAAACTATGCTTTATTCCCCAAACTTCTGAATTTCTTAGTCCAAACTAAATCCAACAAATAGAAAAACAAAATAAAAAATAAAGCTGGGGGGTGTTTGTCTTGCTGTACGGCTCCCTTTGAATTGTCTGTGTCAGACAGATCTCTCCTGTAAAAGACAGCCTTGCTCTCAGTGTGCTCACTGTGGATAAACAGAGGTTTTGAACTGACGTGATTTAAGTAAGAACAAAACAATAGGACCTCCAGAACTGATGGGGAAGAAGGAGCAAGGCGACGGAGCTCGGCTACGGCCGCAGAGGTTGTCAGCGGTACTCCTACACAGGATGAAAAGAAGACAATGAAGGGGTGGTGGAGATGAGGGGCAGGAGGAAGGAGGAAGGAAGAATAGTGGAGGGGGGAAAGTGCATACAAGTGCTGCATGCTTTTAGAGTTAGTGCACTTTTAAAGTAAATAAAAATATTTATGCCAATCACAATTTCATCTGTCAGTTGTTTTTGTCTGATTCAATATTTAACATGTTTTTGGTGCAAAAAGGGAGGGGGAGGAAAAGAAGAAAACATGGAGGAAATTGAGGGGAATAAATGAGAAGTGGAAAATGAGAGCAAACAGGAGGCCAAGGAATGAAAGGGGAGAAGAAAAAAACAAGAGATGAGTGATAGGAAAGAAAGAGTCAGACATGAGAGGGAAAAAAGGATTTGGCGATGCAGAGGAGGGGTATCTGTATGTCTGTGTGCGTCTTTGTAGGGGGCTCATTATTGACACCATGTGTTACCACAGGAAGCCCTCTGGGAAAATATAAGCACCCCAAAAGATCAGACAGGGGGGTAAGATGAGAGAATGGCATAGAAAGATGAAGAGGCGGAGGTCACTCCAAACTCTTTGCAGCTGCAGACATTTGTGTGTTTATGTGTGTAAGGGTCAGCAGTGTCTGTTTTCTCAGCGGCACATCTGTATGTCAGGCATACCGCGCTGCAGCAGCGAGTTCACGGCATCAAATCCCACAGCCGACATAAAGATCTGTCCGTCTGTCTAACAAACCTTCCATCCTTTGTAGGAATATGAATATTTAAAATACCTCTAGTCTGCTGGGCTTGATGGGATTTTGAGAGTAGATCTGTTCAGCTTCTGCAAACAGACTTAACAACCAACATCTGTTAAATATTGTTTTTCTGGGAGGAGCGGATTTTGCTGTAATACAAATGATGCGAAAAAAGAGTCTGCAAAAATCAGGAAATGTAGCAACTGCTTATTACAGATTACATAAAAGTGATTAGCAATGCATTATTAATAAAAAAATAAATAAATAAAGGTTCTAGTTTGAAGGACATTTCAATAATTGTACAATTACAATGTTAATTTTGTTAATTTGCTATGAATTTCAGATATTCCAAACAATGAGAAAAATGAGCATCACAGTTTACAGTAGGAATTTACACTAGACAATGATGACAATATCCTATAGAAAGCATGGACATAAGCAGCAGGTAAATACTGTGGCTAATGAATAACTTTTGACACATTCCTAGATTCAGAAGCATATTCATTAAGCCCATCTGAAATTTTTTTCTGACAAGAACAACTCAAATGAAAAAGAATAAAAATAATTATCAGACAAAGCAGACGTTCAAGTGGCAGATGACTCAGCCTTACTTGTCCGGGACAAAGTTTGAAGGGATCTGCATAGTCGGGCCAATATCCCAAAGTCGTGACGAAAATAACGCCATTTTGTTCTCGACTTCATGTCTTACCTTCTTCCCCTGGTAAACTTTTCAACCAGGGAAAGTTTCAAAGATTATGTCCAACGCTAAACTACGACTGGACAGAATTTTGTTTATTTCCTAACTACTCAACTTCCAGAAGTCAGTTTTTCAGTCAGAATGGATAGTTATAAACCACACATAAGACAAAACATCATGAGGAGTTTATTTCACAGGAGCTCGATTTGGTGTGCCTTGAAAACGACTGTCCTGCAACCATGAGACAGCTCATCATCTGTCGAATTAATGCTAAGCACTTTACTCAAATAGTTGCCATGTTGCTGTGGACGGTGAGCTGAAGCTAAAAGTGAAATGGACAATGATTGCCTTCGGGACATAAAGTGCTGCCAAATTTTTCATCTGATTGGTTTCTGTACATGCTCAGCGAGTTTTTACTGTTTGCAAAGGGATTTGGCCTTAAAAGTTCCAAGAAGTTTCTTTATTATTTGTGCTTTACTTTTCAAAGTATGCTACCAAGTAAACTAAAAGTAAATTGCTGCTGCAAAGTAATTTAGGAATACAGCTGCTGAAGATGTGTGAAAAAACTTGAAAAGGTCACAGGAACGAAACCATCACACTCCACTGCTGCAGTTATTCAGAGTGAAGATGGGTAATTTTGTCTATTTCAGCAATGTCAAGTACAGGTTGGAGAACCATAATATGGGGTGACTTCGTAAATGGCCATTTTTTTAGTGAATATAGCAAGTTTTGCTGGATAAACATTACAATTTGTTTACCTTCTATTTCTTTATAAACGCTATGCAAACACATGGAATAGTTTATAAGCAATATGTATCCTAAATGTGGAATCTAATTAAACCTACCTGGATTTTGCACCTTCACCCCGAAAACACTCATTAAATTTATTTTTCAAGTTCAATATTGTTCCCAGCAAATCCATATCTCACAGCAAACAGTCTTTTGCACAACACAAATGCACACCCCCTTATATGAACTCGCAAAAACACACCCACAAGTACACACACCCCCCCACACACACACACTTGCACTTACCAATTCATCAACTCATGCCCTCTTTCTCTCTGTGTCTAAGCCCATCGTGGAAAGGAGCTGGGCAGAGCAGCTATTGTGTCCCTGGTAGAATTAACTATTGATTTTCTCCTCAGCATTATCAATGCTATTCTGACAACAAAACAACCAGGATACACACACAGAAGCACATACACACGCACAGACCCGGATTTTATTTTTTTTAAAAAGAAAGAAAAAAGATTTTGCTTTTTAGGAGAATGAACTGTTTCACCAGAAAAGTCCATAAGTCAACTAACACCATGGTGTTGCAATAAAGCCAATAATCTGCCACACATTGATAGAAGCAAAAAAGCCCATTTCCAAAACACACCGCAGCAAACCTTTTTTAATAGCTGTAGTACACATGAAGGGCTACAACAAAGCCCTTCAAAATGGAAGACAGTTGATGTATGACAAGTTGAAACTACAATCAGATGAAATTTGTAAGTCTCTAAAAAGCTGCATTGACTTTACACTAATTACATTAAAATACTTGAATATTAGATTTTGGTAATCTAATTTCAGAACTCATTTGAGAAAACAATATTTACAGCAGCTTTAACTAAATTTACCAAATCAATATTAAATATATAAATAGTAACTATGGGCTGCTAAAATGATTGTGTACCAAACTATGTTAACAGTGTTCCTCTTATAGAGTTGCAATAACAAATGCTAATTTTTCTAAGATATATTATTGAATAAAGCACAATTAAAGCAATTTTCTAAATATGATTTGACAAAGAGGACCATTTCTCTAATCCCCTCTTCGAAATAAGAAAAGAAACGAAAACTTGTCACTTAGAGTAGACGACCAGTGTGTTTACTGTAAAAGTCAGAAAATTTCCACAAGAAAATAGCTGTTCATTTAAACTTGTCAATATCTACAGTCAGAACAATATATAAAATGTTAAAAGCAAAAAACACTGTGTCAAACTTATTTTCAAACAATGCATGGAGGGCAGAGGAGAGGGCAACAAATCTCCATGTCTGCCTGAAATAGAACTGCAGAAAAGAGCGGCATCTCAGGGTCACCAGTCACACTATCCCAATGCCAAACAGTTCTACGGGAAGCAGAATAGGAAAAACATTTTCTGCTTTACCATCACAAAAATAGAAAGGTGAATTTAGCTAACTGTGAATAGGTCTTCAACTGAACCCATGTGCTGTTGTCCGATGACTCATACTGAACTTTATGGCAGAAAACACTCCAAATGAGTCTGGAGTGAAGAATTGATGTTATAAGGGTCCTTTATACACATAGGGCAAGTAATGACCGAATGACCTGTAATGTTGCTGGTCTATTTTCCTTTCTAAAAGCTCTGAATAATAGACTCATGGAGCTGAAGTTTAACTGCATGAGTTTACATCGTCTGTCCAGTGTCCTTTAGTATGGACAAATATTCAAACTAAAATCAAGATAATTAACTGCATTTGAACTCTTTACAATCAAATCCTTCGTCCTGACCACAACCTAACTGTCAGCAGACGTAAAGCACCATTTCCAATTAGCACCAAGCTAATTTTAGCAGGTAAAAAGATCCTCTAATATCCAAGCATTTAAACACCTGTTGGTGTTTGTGTGATCAATGTCTTTGACACAATGTCATTGGTAATATTTTTGCTGCCTAGAAGCAAAGGAGAAACAGTAAGACTTGTTTGTGCAGCAACCATGCAACATACAAATTCTGTGATGAGCAGAACGTTGTGACTGTTCAATTTTATTCACTTTAGGTTTGAATGCTGGTAACTACAACTTATACAATTGGGTTAACAGTAGCAAAACAATCACACTAATCATTGCAGTACAAAGTCAAAGGTGGAAGAAAGAGAGTTCACAGAATTCTGAATTTAGACGTAACGATCAATCTGTCTCCCAGATTTGTTTTTTGTAAAGGTTAAAACAAGATTGAAAAAGTCTAAGCGCTCATCAACTACTTTATGCATTCAAATTCAGTCACCAATGCTCAACTGTTCTTAAATTCACATCTTAGAAACATATACTGAAATTAACACACCTTAAAAAAAAATCTCTAAAACAACTAAGCTGGATTTACATCATGTTCACTGCATGACCAGTATTGACATCTCATCACATCATACACGACCCAATTTGGGTAAATAAACATTACAATAACCTACAGTTACTTAAAGATGTTTTATCCACAGAAAGGTCAACTTTGCCAAGCAAATCCTGTGATAGAAGGAAAAAAAACACAAATCATCATATCCCTCTGCAGATGTGATTATATTAAAATATGATAAACATCAACAGGGAAATCAGTTTTCCCAACCTTCCTAATTCTTTGCCTATTAAAGCTGCATGATAAGGCTTCTGAGGAAAGTGGATATTATGAGTAAGTTACATGGTTTTGCCAAATAAAATGTTGATTTCCCAGTTGATTCACAATCTAGATTCATTTCACACACAGACATATACATACATTTTAACCACTTATAGTTTGAAAAAAACATAAACAGTGACACTTAAGCATAAATACCAATGCATCAGAAGCAAATCAAAAACCTATTCTGGTTAAAATGATGATAAACCCAGGAAAATCCCACATTTTCTAACCAAGTCCTCCCACCTACTTGCAATGGAAAAAGTCCAACAAACTGTGGAAGTAGGTCTACCCACACACACAGTCAGTAAATGAAAGAGTAAACTCAATACGACTGAAGCACACTGGATTAAGTAGAGACCCTACAGGACAGTCTTTGATTATCCCTCCTGCAATGTTAGTGCAAAGCTCAGGAGGAGCGTGGCAAATGTTGTGTTCAGACAGCAGGGAAGCGGGGGTTTGTCCCGCCAGATCGTCAGTTCTCAAAGCCACACACAAAAAGAGCCTTGTAAAAGCACATGCAGGGTCATTGTGACAGAGTAAAAAGCTTAATGACCCCATCTCTTAAGACCATAGGACGGTTAAAGGATCTTCTAGTTTCCTACCTCACTGTACGTAAATTTCCTCCCACAAATATCAAAGTTGGAATATCTGGTCTTGAAATTAAAACAAGACGTTTAGTAAATATGAATGAACATTTAACACCACCAATAAAAAAAATTAATTATCGGCCAACAAAACCAGAGCAAATACATGACAGAAAAAAAAGTTAGGAAAGCTTTCATTATATTTTGGACTCTTGCAGTTTTATTATACCACAAGTTTTATCTTTATGTCATCATCTCTTAAAAAGTTAATCCTCTCCCTTAGTTCCTCTGGACCATCCATCTACCCACTTCATCTATCCTTCATTAATGTCTCACCCAATGTCTAACAACTCTTGAAGACCACATCTTCCTTTCTCTTTCAGACCTGGGCCTCCTCCCCCTCCTTTTTTCTTCTACTGATTATCTCCTGGTGTCTGTCTGAGCTCCGTCGCTGACAGAGAGCATGCCTGGTTGACACGCCTAGTAATGAGGCTGCTAACACAGATGGCCTCTCCCTCCTTCTTCTACTCTCTCTCTCTCTCTCTCTCTCTCTCTCTCTCTCTCTCTCACAAGTATGCAGAAAAGCTCCCATACTGATGGCACCCCCCCTCCGTTTCCTCTGCAGGAGGTCCACAGCACTCCTGGGTTAAACACAAAGAGGGGATGTTCTCAAGAAGATAAATAGAAAAAGGCATGGCAAGCAATACCTTGTTCTAATCAGTTTGGAGACAGACAACACCACCAAATTCTCCCTCAGCATAGAAATAAACTCAATAATCAATTACATCTTTATGACCAGTTATAAGTAGAGTTATAAAATAATGTTCTTCTGGGAAAACTTAGATCCTGGCTTATACACAAGAGGGGGTTAGACCAAAGCATGTGCAGTGCTAAATCAGGACCAAGCCACCGCCTGCTTAGCACAACATTTTTCTATTAACTTCAAAAGGAACCTAGACTTGCTATACAATTTTGCTTCAGAAAAGTAGTGAAGTCTCTTTTGTCTTATTGCACATTTTGAGACCAGAGACTCCATCTTAAGACCACATTGCTGCGACAGCGATCTAGAATTTCATCCCAGAAACAGGAAAACACAAACCCACGTGACATTTTTCTGCCATGCTCGCTCAGATAGTTACGGACTTTTCTGAAAACTAAAGCGGAATCCAACTCAATATTAGGCAAATTTTATAAAAACGTATCTGATTTTTACTTGAGAAAACACATTAGAAATATGACCTTCAAGCAACAGAATTTCTTGCTATGCTATTTGGTGTGTTTTTTTTTCTTTTCTTTTCCATCTCAGCTGTCAGTCCTCATCTTTAACCAGGCTCTATTGTTCATTTTTCATTGTTGACAATGTCACGACCCAAACACACACAAATACACACACACACACGCCCTATAAAAGAGCAGTCGTTCTTTCTGGTTCATTTCATGGCATGATTTGTTCCACAAGTAGATTAATCAATTCAAGTCTCATTCCTTACTCATTTGAGGTTATCAAATTCTTTACACATTTTGGTTTATTTTCCCCAAGTGTACTAAAAATTCTATCTTTTTCAAACAGAAAGTGTGTGTAGAAGAAAAGCTTAATACTGGAGTGTCGTGATCAGGGGTTGTTTGAGTTGGTTTTGGGTTTGTTTATTCTGTGTTCCTCTGTCTCTTTCTTTGATTAGATCAGTCTGATTTCAAGAAACACTATCCTTTGCCTTGATACAGCAAAATCAAGAAAAGGCTGCATGTACATTTTATTAACAACCTAAAACTGGAAATATCTGGAAAACATCAAATGCGCCTTAGTTTTGTTTTGAGTTTTTATAAAGAAATTAATACTATTTATAAAGAAATGAATCCTATTCATTTCTATATATACTTTCTTTATAAAAAGGGACAGAAAGTATATAAAGATGAATTAAATCATAACTAAAGTTTGTAGACACAGGACTATGGTGTTGGTACGTTAACCACATGTTTTACACTTTTGGGTAACTTATGTTTCATGGACAACATAAACTGGATTGACATCCTGTTGAGAAATCCCATTATTCTTTTTAAGTTTTTAAGTTTTATCTTCTCTCTACTGCTGACAAACCAGTTCCTCTTTGCCCCCTATTTGATTGCACTGAAACTATATACAGTATCTGAAAAGTTGTAGTTCATATCACCCTACAACAGTATGACTACGGACAAAAATTACAGGAATTACCCAGTAAGGAACACATAAGGACTGCACCCACCTATGCCAACACTTCTTTAAACTACTGCCAACAAGTAGATGCTACAAAGCCTTTTGCACCCACACAAGCAGACTCAAAAGCTGTTTTTCCCCCCAGAGCATTTACTGCTCTATATCAAGACACAATGCTGACTGCCAAACAACAAACCCACAAAATTTTACATTGCATCTCTCCATTAGTTTTAGTCAATACCAACGCAATAAAAGAAAATTGACTAATATATACAGACAACATAGTACTTGTGCACAATAGAGTCTATGCATGTATAGTTATGAACCTAATCTCATTGCTCTACATATTTGTGTGGATTACACCAATATTAAATCTATTCTTATGAATAGCATAATGTTAATTCATTTTATGTTACTCGTTGCGTGTGCTCCATCTACAGTGATGAAGATTTAAGGTCTGCCAAATGATTAAAGTGGCTCTGTCACTGTAAAAGTCAGATTTTCTGATTACTTCACATGGTTAAAACTGTTGTAGACTGAATATATATAACACTGAAATTTCTTCCCCACATGCTCAGGTGATCCTAAAGTATAGAGAAGAAAAACAAGATAACATATCAACCACACTGTAAAATCTACATCCATATACCACTCTCTATTACACTTGTTCTTTTTAACATTGCAAATCCACTTTTTTCTGTACATTTAGACAGATATTATATAAAACTCATACTTTTAGATGCACCAAAATATGTGGTAAGTTTTTCCTCTCCACTGTCACCACATGCATGATCAGTACTAGAGATTGCTGTAATGTCAATGACACAACACAAGTACTTTTCATCCAGGAGGAGTGAATGCTGCAAGTCTGACTCAAATTTATATGTGGCTGAATAAAAATTACTTTTTTGTAAAGAGTCTTTAGATACCCTGAACTGAATCCTTAACATAGATTCAAGATTTTTTACTGCGTTGTCAGACAAGATTCTGATATTAGTATTAAATCACAATGACATAAGAAGTCTAACACTCCAACATTTAACAAAAAACGTAACTTACTAAATAACAGGTGCCTTTTATCTTATGCTATACTGCAGGATAAATGATTGATAGTATTAAAAAGTTAAGCTTGAAAGACTGATTAATCGTTTTCCAGCTGCAATCTGAAGCAGCCAAATGACATTTTTTTCCCCGCCTCTTATCACCAGCGGTTCTTTAAAAGTTCATGATGTAGAAAGGTTCAAGCACTCAACATAATTTATGACTTTAGAAATAACATGTCTGTCTCTAATCTCTGACTTCTCAGAGCAAACAAGCAGGCCAAAATCTCTCTGCAAGCCCTTGTGGCTCACATGTGTTCCTGTGTTTATTGATAACGGGAGTTTCATCTGATCCCATTTAAAACTTTGCCGTGGGACTTAGTGTACGTCGAGATGTCGTAGTTCGGCTACACGCAAATGGAAAAGCCAGACCAGGGGAAGTGCTTTTCATAGGTTTGTGTCAGATATTGAGTCGGTCTTTTAGCTGTGAAGTGGAGTTCGGGGCATAAACAAGGACCTTTCTGAACGACACCGAGCTCTGGATGTCATTCTTAAACGACAACAGCGGCGGCTATTGGAGCATCGATTACCTATCGTTCTCTGGTGACTCACCTCTCTGCTGGGTATGGCAGCATTGCCATAGCAACGCGTCGATAAGCACCAGTAGGGAAAGAAGTTGTACTCGATCCATCTCGCTCTGTGTGGTTTGATGCCCTGCTGCGCGCCGCGGAGTGCGCGCCGTCCTCTCCGGCGCTTTGGTGTTGAATGACACAGAAAAGTTTCACACAAGTTGAGCCAAACTTTTCCTGCAGGCCTCCTCCTTTTCTCTCTCCTCCTTCTTCCTCCTCCTTCAAAAATAGTGCAGAGAGATGGATGGATATGAAGATGGACAGACATAAAAACCTCTCAAGGTGAGACGGGCACTAAAACATGGCATCTAAAAGGGTCCTAAAAAGTACATCAGCGCTTTTTTTTTTTTTTTTTTTTCCTGAAACAGAGCTTGGAGATAAAAGCCTCAATACTACAAAGCAAATAAAATATTACATCAGCTCCGTTCTGGTTAATACAAACAGAGCAAACAATGAGGGAAAAGTAGATGTGGAAAAAAAATCTATTTGTGCTCAGAAATACTTTGAAACATGAGATTAGTTTTTGTAGTACTGAGTCCTGTAAGCTACATACACTACTGTTCTATGGCTCCTCCTGCTGCCCTGCACAACTCACCACACTCTGGGGCAAAACATTGGACACCTATTAAAACACAGCTGGATGCTGCTATGAAGTGTTAAGTGAAGGAAAACAACAAACAGCTTGGTTGTGTGTACAGCATAAATTATACATGCAGCTCAAGACATGAATTTCAAGCACTCTGTGTTTTGCACAAAAAGATATTAATGTATTTATGTTGCAAAGCAGCAAGCAAGACTATAAAAATCAATGTTTATTCACCTGGAGAACAAATTGCATAGAAGATGCAACAGTGACACGGTCAACGAGTCGGCAATTCAGCAAAAGCATTTTTGTGTTTCTTGAACAAGCTTTAGGTCCATGAGCATCTGTAGTAAGAATGTTCCATGTTCTGTAACTCTGTAGTTAAAAGTGCAGACTATTCTGCAGTCATCTGGGGAAGCAGCGGCATCAGAATCAGTCACTTAAAAATGCTGAACAAGCTAATAAAGACGATTGGCTCTATTGTGGGAGAGTTGATTAATCACAGAAAGACGGTTCACAAAATGCTAGCCATTACAGAAAACACTTAACATTCCCTTTGCATCATTTTCTGACAACGTGTTCTGTGAGAAGTTTCTTCTGCACGGACCACTGCAGGAGATCTTTTCTGCCCAGAGCTAAGAAGCACACTAATTCTGTTTTGCTTCCAATTAGAAATACTTTCCTGAAGTCTTTATCAGGGGTGGGCAATCCTGGTCCTCGAGGGCCGGTGTCCTGCAACTCTTAGACGTCTCCCTAGTCCAGCACACTTGAATCCAATAGCTGAATCGCCTCCTAAGTGCAGTCAAGTTCTCCAGAGTCCTGCTAATGACCTCATTATTTAACTCAGGTGTGTTGAAGTAGAGATGCATCTAAAAGTTGCAGGAGACCGGCCCTTGAGGCCTGGAGTTGCCCACCCCTGCTTTAAAGCATCTTTACCTCTCCAGGCTTTCAGAAGGTCTTTAAAAGTTTTAGATTTTACGTGGGTTTATTAGTCCCAGGGATGCTGACACTGACCATACTGTCAGTGTGGTGTTTTGAGATGACCAAAATACAGACATGGGCAGAGTTAACACAAGTTAAAAAGGTTTAATGACAATATTTGAAACTTACTAATACAAGTCCAAAATCCAGATTCCAACTATCACCACAAATCCAACAACAGTTAAGCAGACCACCTGGCAGATCCAGTACTGACAGGATGAGGCAAAAAGTGATATAAAGGGTGATAAAGGCTGAAAACCGGTGGAATTAATTACTGCTGACAATGACAATTAAATGGTGGAATTTAATGTGAGGCCTGATAATAAGAAAACAAGAAAGCGAAATAATAATTAAGCAGAGTATGACTCAACAAAAGTGATAGCCGTTTTAAAAGGACAAATGTAAGAAGAAATGATCACAAGATGAAATCAGTGCGCTTTCACTTACTCTTGTATTGAGTGTAGAGAAGAGCGCACTAGACCCCCTAGTGGACTCTTTTGATTATGGCGCCAACGCGCCCCTCTTCCGGACAAAGGACCCAACTACAGTCCTTTCACACCCCAAACGAAACTAAATTAATGCAGATAATCAAAACAATTAGATCTAATATTAACAAGATCAAATGAGTATTATACCCTGCAACAAAAGTATAACTCAAAGTGTAAAACGAAAATGTGACCAAGACAGCAAAAAAACTGAAGTACCAGAAAACAGGAAGTAAATAAAACACAGCGCACAAAGAAATCAGACCACCAAAATAAAACAAGAAATAGTTTAGCTGTTCTCAGGACTGCGCTCTTCTGGACACCTTGGTTGTTCACACATACAGTAGAAAACAGAAGTTTACATAAACTGGATAAAAAGATACTTTTAAATCAGACCAAAAGTTAGAATTACCAAAGTTATTTATATGGTAAGAGATTTTTCTGTCAAGCTGTGGTATTATTAGTATTTTCTGTTGTTTTGAAATGGTAACAAAATAATTATTTGCCAAGTTATCTACTACACAATTTAGTATTTTTAAGAATGTCTCAAAGATTTAAAGGTTCAAATTTGGTAGTTTAACAAAAAATTATTTAAAAAAACATTATTTTTTTTCTCAGTTTGAAAACAATAGTACCAACAAAAAGGATTTATTTGACTTTTTAGCACCAACATTTAGAAAATAAAATAATGATTTGAAAGTTTTGCACACATTTTTATGTACTAAAATATAAGATTTTGATTGACTAATTTCAGGAGCACATGCAAAGGCTTTTTTCCATCGACTGCCTCTTTGAGTGTAAACAAACCTGCTGTGAAGGCCATTAAAGCTGTTTAGTCCTTCACTGCTGAAAGCACAGGCATATTATAAAGTTACAGCTCAACAATCTGTCAATCATTGTGTATCAATGCCTTATTTGAAAACTTTTGGGCCCACTTTGCAGCTATGCGTGTGTGCGTGTGTGTGTGTTTGAATGAACATATCTATTCAAATGTGAGTGGGGTTATAACTCAGAACCTCACAACACATGAAGGCAGAGTGTGTTGGATCCAAGGCTGAAGATGGGGTCCCCTCTCTGGGGTCGAAGCCCTGGCCAGCCCTGGAGGGTAGTTTGGTCTCTGTTGGGACGGGCCGTGTCAAGATTAGTCTGGGATCGGACAACAAGGTAAGTCACAACTTCATGGGCATTTATTTTCTCAATTAGGAATAGTATGCCTTACTTTTTCACAATTATGAGTTTACTGCATAATAAACATTAGCATCATTTTACTCACCAAATTTTGGGGGATTCCTAGATTGTTTGAATACTTCTGATCTTTACCATAGTGTAAGAATGTGGCTTTTTATTATGATCAGTTGAGGAACTCACCTGAAAGGATTTCCTGGACAGGCTTTTTGAAGAAGATGAAGAGATGCTGGTTCTGACATGCAACGATGAATTGAATCGAACCTACACGGAGGGTGAAAGATCGCCTATTAAAAGCGTCAAAAGCAGAAATAATCCCCAGAGTGATGACACCAAAGAAAGCCAATCATCCACAGGTGAAAATGGACAGGTTTTCACACATGAAGATGACAAAACCTTGAAGGATAAACACAAAAGTTTAAGATCCATTGTTAGTCCCAGGCTGGAGAGTCCAATGTTTGATGAAACTGGAGATGAAGTACTCGCCACATCTGTCGACATAACTTCAGCAAACTCCTGTCCAATCAAAAATACAAAAGGCTTTGGCAAGGAAAAACAATTGTCTGAGATGCAAAGTAACAAAAGGGAGAAGAATTTAAGTTTAAACCAGAATCCAGAGAAAAAGAGCTCTTTCTGCATGGTACATAGGTCTTCTAGAGGGAGACTCTCTGACCATAGAAATAAGGAAAATGAAGAGGATGAAATGACGAGCGCTCATAATCTATTAATTTCACTCCAAAAAGAGCATGTCACCACAAATCTGGCCTCTCCAGTTCAGAGCCTCAGCACTGATGCCACAGCTCTGAATTCCCACCCCACCATCACGGCCTGGGAGGCGAGCTGGAACGTCACAAATGCCATCCAGGTATGTGGAAGCAGGTTGCATGTTCCCCAAAAATTTAAATTTCAATTCATTTTATTTCATATAAGAATAAAACCCTTCACTTCAAATTTACTCAACATCTAAACTAACACAAAGCAATTATTTTGTGAACAAAAACATTAAAAGTAGTAAATATTTATTTATGCAAACAGCTTTAATCATCTACCTCCAAGATAAAACACAGGATGCTGTAGGCAACCAGCAACACCCAGTGAAAGGAACTGGAGTGAAGTCACTGGGTCACTCCTCCCACGTTATTCAAACGAAACAAAGGTGGTGTCAAAATTTTTGTAGCACAGTTGATTGACCCCCTATTTGTTTGATTCTGGAAATGTGGGGGGCTAGTTGACCGTTGAGCTCTGGAAATATTTATAAATATCTTTAAAATGAACGTTTTTGCTGCATAAACCATTTTGACTCTAATTTTGTTTGATTTGAAGAAGGAGGTGGGGGAGGACTTCACTCAGGTCAACTTACCTTCATCTAGTTTCTTAAGTGTTTCAGAATGATCAATTTGTACAGTGTTTCCCTTTCTTTTTGAGTCATTTATTTCAGACTAGTGCTACTTTAAAGACTAAACTGCAACTTTTAAGAGCCCTAATGTTTTCCTTCTGATTACTACATTACACACCATTCCCCCTTTTTCTTGGAAACCTTTCTTAAGCCGTTTCTCTAAAAGACAAATGCAAAATGTAAATGCCAAATGCTGCGGGTGTTAAGCTGCTCACTGCATTAAAAGAGCATCAAGCATTTTGCATTCTATTTAATTTGCTCTTATTGTGTGTGTGTGTATTTCTTTTAACATTGCCAGACAATGCTTTGTAGTCTCGGAGGCTGTTTGTCAGACACTCTCTCGTCTTCATTATCAAATTAAGTGTGAATCAAACCATTTAAAAATAAAAATCTCCTGGTCACACAGTGTCTGCATTGCAGTAAAACTAATAGCTCATTATGCTGCAAATGCTGGGCTGTATTCAAACACTCATGTAAATGTACTCTTTCAATGAATGGCTATAGTGTAATTGAACAGTGTCACTGGGTCCGTTGAGAATCCATTATGACATTAGGGCATCAATATCCAGCCGTACAAACACACACACACAAAAAACACACAAATGCTGACAGTGCACATCCCTTTAGGAGATAGGGGAACAATGCATTCAATGTCTTTGTGTTTTTAATGTAAGAATTATTTTTAGTCACTCTTAATACAGTTATCATCCAGCAAATAATGATTACAAGATAAACAAGTATAGTATGTGCATGGTTTGTTAATATGAGTATATTTATCCGAGTGCCAGGATTTTTTTCTTTTGTCCTTATTGGCCAGGTTTCTGTGCCAGTTCAGACAAAGACACAGAAAAAAAAACATTTCACCATTTCATCCTACCTCTTTAAACTACATATTAAAACGAATGGTGTACTCCTAATAGTTGCTGCTACAAAATTGCATAAAAATACAGTAAAATTATCTTTTTTTTTGCAAAAGGTTTGTGTAAATTTTCATGAATTCTGTCACAATAAAGGTACTTTGCAGATCTCCTTATAGAAGTAAAATTTATCTTTTATCAAGCATTTTTCTTTTATTTACTTATTGATGCCCTTATGATTAAATGCCTGCCACCATAATAAACTTTTTATTATAGGGCAAATTTGCTGCTAAAAAATGCATAAAAAACCAACTGCGTCTCTCAGCGCTCTCGGGGTGGGAATATTTTGAAACTCAGTTTGATATCCAACCCGATTGTTAATGAGGGAGCACTAGAACGTGTGCCTGTGAGAAGATTTTTGTTTTATTTATTTATATCGCAGTGAGAAAGGCTGAAATTTATTTGATAGTCAGTGAAAAAAAATCCTTTCTATTTAGAAGAGATACTTTTCTTTAAATTGCTTTGAAAAATCAGGAACTGAGCTAATTCTGATTCTTTAATTCAGAAGCAAGTTGGTGAGGATAGGTAACCCCGTTTTTGCTTAGTAATCAGTCCAGATGTTATTTCTCTATTCTTGTGACTCTTCTGCTTCAAAACACATTTACAAAAATATTTCACTGGTTTTGGTAGTTGTATGTTGAAAATGATTTTGAAAATTTGCCCTCTGTACAGTGTTTCCCAAAAATATTCAGAACTCTTAAATATTTCACATTTTGCCGTCCTACATCCACATAATTAATTCTATTTTCTTGAGATTTTACATAATACATCATAACAAAAATCACATAATTGTGAAGCAGCATGGAAAGAATATTTAATTTATAAAAGTCTTAGAAGAACTACTTTGTGCTGCAGTTAGAGCGACATGTATATATGCACACTGTATGTCTCTACCAGTTATACACAACTAGAGATTGACCCTTTTTGTTATTTGCAAAAAAGTAGTCAGATATGATGGAGGACATATGCTAAGATCAATGTTCAAGTCTTGTATTGATTCACAACTGGATTTAGGTCTTGACTTTGACTGATGCTTTCAAACACATGAATGTGTTTGACATTAAATGTGTGAATGCCGCTCTCTGGTCGTTTGCTTAGAGTTGTCTTGCTTGAAGATGAACTGATGGATCTGTCTAAAGTCTGTTGCTTCCTCTGAAAGAGGGCGTTTTCTTTTTTTTTGAGGATCTTCTTGTATTTAACTTCATCTAGCTTCCCATCAACCATGAACAGATTAGTCTCTGCTAAAGAGAAGCAACATGGGAGCATGATTCTGCCACTGCCAAGTTGGTTGGGATTTGTGTGATAAGGTTGTTGGGGTTTGAAAGGCAAAGTAAAATATTCAGCCTGTTGTCCTGTTGGTTGCACCAATTTACATTTATACTGAAGACAAATATCACAGTGGATTCTCTCTTTCTTATTTGTTCACTTCTGATGGCATTTACACTCAACTTTATTTAGGGGTTTTAAAACAAGAGGGGCTGAATACAAATAATTTACGCCACCGTTTCCAATTTTCATTTGTGAAATAAATTATTAACCATTAATCTGTTTCCTAACACTTCATAAGCATGTGGTATGTGTGTTTGCTTTTTAAATAAGATCTGACTAATGTCACAAAGTCTTAGAGGTTCAAGGAGTATCAATATTTTTCCAAGGGACTAAAAATAAGCGTTCATGTTGGGGTTTTTTTCTGTTAAAAGTGATTAAGTGTAATTGTCACCACTAAGAATAATGAGCGTAGGAATTTATCCTGCATAATTTGGTGCTTAATATTTTCATTAACCATTGACCTACTAAGACGGCAGCAGAATAGTAAAAAAAGGTTAAAGCAACTTTTTTTTTTCATATTTAGTCAGAAATTATCCTAACTTTCAAACAGTGTCTAGGAAAGTAAACCTGTCTCTCTTGACAGAAACTCCTCCTCTCTTGTATTGACTCTAGAATAATAACACACTTTGATAGAACTCGGATATGGGAATTTCACTGTGATTTAAAAAAATGGCACTTTCTGTTATTTAAATGTCAAACCCGTCTGGTTTCTACTCATACCAGCTCCACCTAATCCCCTCATAATAGTGAAAAGACATTTTCCTGTCACTTTTTTTTAAGGAAAAGACATGTGCCTGCATAAAACATCGGAAATGACCTGAATGGTGAAGCATTGGGAATTTTTCACTGGGAAAGTCCAGCTGTAGCAAAAGTGCTGACAAATTACCATTGTAACCTTTTAAGGTGTAATACATGAAAACGATTGAGCACACTTCGTTGAATGCTTTATATAAAAATGATGTCTTAGTTATAAGACTGGAGAGAGAAAAGATGATTAAAAAAAACAACCATTTGTTTTCTCTCGAGCCAATCATGGATGTATTTCTTTCCTATATTGTGCTCCTTTGTGATTGGGAGCCGCTTCAGGTTGTGCTCAGAGTAACCAATTAGCTGGCAAAAACACAGAGAGAAAAAGAAGTGCCGTGGAAGAGCAAGGGGAGATGAAATCAAATACTTGAGTGTCAGTTTTCTCTCAAACTGCTTTCATCCCCAGCCGCTCCATTTGAACATCAAAGCTCCATCAGCATATGCCTAACAGACAGCAGTTACCAAATAGAAACTTGAAAAGGGAGAATGTTCACTTGTCTGTTTATGTATCCACAGTGTGTGTTTGAGTCTGCGGTGTGTGATGTGCTTCCACGGATCTCTCAGCGAGCCTGTGTATCTGCATGTTCCAACATTCGAAACACAACAACTCAATCAAAGTAGCTTGTCGCCACCTCTGATCTCTCATCATCCAACCTTGTGCTCTCTTACGGCGAGGCTTCACCTCTCCTTCCACCCTCTCTCTTGCTCTTGTCCCTCTTCTTCTTTCGTCTTCCACTGCCCTTCCCCCACAGCCCCCAGAATCCCACTTTCACCTCCCATCCCTCTCCTCCATCTTCCCTCTCTGGCAGTCTCTTACATTTCTGTCTTGGTGACGGGCCAAAGCTCGACTCGCCTCTTCTTTCTGCTCCTGCTGGTCTCCTGAATCCTCAGACTCTCCAGGCGTCTCGCCAAAACTCTCCTCTCGCCTTCTCATCATCCAATCATGAACAGTTCTTTCATCTCTTTTCTCTTCCTTTCCAGCTCAGCTGTTCTTAGTCCACGCGAGTTTGATTTATTTTTTATTTTTGTATAATTGGGTCTCTGTACAAAATACAGACTTATAAAGGTAATCTTACTAACCGAACCTTTAGTGTGTTTTACTGGTATTTTTAAAGATCAACACACAATATTGCATTATTGTGACGTGGAAGAAAGAAAATATAGGGCAGGGTAATAAGTGAGGGTTAAAGAGTCTTAGTCAGAGAAGCAGAAAAAAAAAGAAGATTGGTTGATCAAGTGGAGTAGTCTGTTTTGCAGTTCCTAAATTGAGATTTAATTGAAGGGTTAGAAAAGTGTTTAAGAACTCCTTCTAACTAAACAGTACAATGAAGACTGATTGTTTGGTCTTTGTCCTGGAGAGCACGATCGTTTGGATCAGACAACAGATTAGTTCTGCACACTGTCTCCATATTGAGAAATTCTGGTGATGACAGCATCATGCTGCAGGGATTGTTTTCTTCAGCAGGGACAAGACAGCTGGTTGGAGTAAATGGGAAGACAGATGGAGGTAAATAGAAGTAATCCTGAAAGAAAACATGTAGAAGGCAGAAGAAGACTTTAGATTGATCTGAAGGTTAAATCATAATGCGAATTAGCTTTAATGACATAAAGGTAAGAAATTAGACTTCGGTTTCACCTGCTTTATTTTGAATGGCTCAAATAAATCCATATTTATGTTTTAGAATGGCTCAGTCAAAGCCAAGATTTAATTCCAAGCCTGTGCAAGACATAAGAATGCACATTTTATAAATCACAACAAACGTCTCTAAATACACAATATGTATTGTGTGTAACAATATGTGAAGCTTAAGGGTTCTACTACAGAGTTCTGTGAAGCCTTGTAATACACAACACCAGACTTTTATTTTACTTCATTCTGATTTTTTTGAACTATGGTTTAATTTAGCTGAAGGCAGATTTGTTCAATTTGGTAAATTGACTTCGTATTTGAAGGAATCCACAATTAGTCGAACATATTGGTCATTGTAATTTTCCTATTAACTTAGAAATTGTTGACTGTAATATGTAAAAACCTCATAATTACTTCAAAAATTTGATATATTTTGTTATATTTTTCACCCATGGAGGTCAGCATTTTTTTCAATGACGCAGTTAGGCCCTTTCTGGAATCTGCAGATAATTTAATCAAATCTTTATTCTTTAAGAAAAACAAACAAACAAGGTACTGCAAACAAATCTACCAAATAGACCCATAATAAGAAGAATTTATTATTACATATCTCCATTCACGTGCTATTTCTCTTACAGTTATATTTGTTGTTTTTTTTTTTGCTCTCCTCCTCACCACTCTCTATTGACTGAGGAGATGGGAGCACCTGTCTATTACTAATGCCCCCAGTACCAAATGTGAAATGACACCGGATGTTACCGGACAAGCCGCAGAGCACATCAACTGCTTACCAGATCACGCAGTCCAGCCGGACATATGTGTTATTCATTGTTGAATTTATGAAGCTAAAGGTGGCAGCAGCAGCACAAACACCAGCTTCTTTGGCAAATTATTTCCTTTTCCCAGTTTGGTCCTTCCTCATCTTCATTACCCTTGGTGATTTTTACATATACACCAATTTCCGGTTCAAATTGAAAAGGCTTAAGGACATTAGCCCACTCGTCATGCTGTTTTGACGAGCTAGCACAATCAGGCCTAGCATTTAATTTACCTAGAATGCATTGCAGCGCAAACAACATGGCGTGTGACAATATTTTATTTAAATTTATAAAAAACCAAACAGCCTGTATTTCTCAAATAAAGTCTACTGTTACAGCTAATTGTAGCTCCCTTTAACTTTCTTTTTGGCTTGAGTTGCAATATTTTGGTTTATTACCAAACAACAGACTAATTAACCAGGCAAAGTAAAGAAAAATAAAAGGGACATTCTGTTAACATTGTATTGCAGAACAGTATCTTTATTCTGTTAAACAGAAAATTCAGAAAACAAGGGGAAAAAAGGAAATGGCAGCACACAAAGTAATTTAATCTTTCAATAGCTTAGAGTTGCATGTTCACCCTACCATTTAGGAGGAAAAGTTATTTTCAATACATTTTCCATATTTTTGATTATTGAACCTTCTTCACAGTGATCACAAATTTGTGGAAGGCAGAAATTTGTTGAGTTGAAATTTTAAAATTAACATGGATGCAATTTAAACTCAGGTTTGTGTTTTACACATCTGCCAAAGATTTCTTAACTACTGCAAAAAACATAAAAATAACAAAAACCATGAAAAGAACATCATTTTTAATTTAAAAAAGGACAAAGAAAATTAAACTATGAATCATGTTAAATCTGCTTTGTTGCAACCTTTAAATTACAAAGAGTTTTAGAATCACCTTATTACTATTTTCTCTTTCAATCTCAGAAATCCCTTTTTTAATTATTTATTTGCTCTTTTTACTTCCTCAGGGTATATTTGTGCTGGGATTGCCATTTGCTCTGGTTCAATCAGGTTATATGGGGTTGATGGTGCTTGTTCTATCAGCCTGGGTCTGCAACCACACAGGAAGGAGGTTGGTGGCCTGTTTGTACGAAGAGGAACGCAGGTAAACTTTCTATTATGGTACACTTGTTAAGCTTAAGATTTTAATTAGAGCCAGTCTAGTTTCATGGTCCTAACATTACTGCATGTTATGTTTGAGATCACGTTGTTTTATTACACAGCAATGCATAGTGAATTTGTTTTTCTGTATTTTTAGTGGAGATTCTACCTCTGTGTCAAAAGTCAGAGTCCGACACAGTTACCAGGATATCATGGACGCCTGCTGTAAAGGACTGTGGCCAAACTGGTCAGTAGCAGGAGGATGGATGATCAATATAGCCCAGGTAAAACTGAATCTGCTCAGAACTTCTGCTTCACCAGTCCACAGAAAACACTCCTCACAGGTTTTCCACCCTGGATTAGTTTTTGACATCAATCTGATTTTTGAGAACCACATCAGCAATATCTTCGCAACTGCCTTTCTCTATCTATCAAACGTTCCTCGCGTTTACCCTTCAGTCTCCTTCTTCACCTCTGAAACTTCCATTTTCACATTTATCATTTCTTGATTCAATTACTGTGACAGGATCATCTGGGGTTCACTCTCCAAAATCCACAACCAACTCCAGTTCTCGCTCACTCCCACAGCAGAGATCATATCTGATAAACCTCCACTGACTTCCATTCCCTCAACCGATTCAACTCAAAGTCTTTTAGCTGACCTTCAAAATCCTTGTGAATCATGTAAAGCTTTTTATAAATAAATATTATTCTTTGTTGGATAAAAATAAAAGCTTGCATTAATCCTAAGACTATAGTGACAATATAAGCCATGATAGCGTCTTGATTTCCCACAACATTCAATAACTGTACATGGGGAAAATCTCTGTTTTTAGGTAATTGAACTGCTGATGACCTGCACCCTGTATCTGCTTGTTTCCACCACTCTGCTGTGTGACAGTCTGTCAGCAGTGGCTCCTCCCAGATCAGCGTGTTCACTGATGTCGCTGATGTTCCTTCTGCCCTGCTTGCTGCTAACTGATCTCAGACCAGTCTCCATACTCAGCCTGCTCTGCTCCCTGGCTCACATACTGATAAGGTGATGGAAATAAAGTAGAGACACATTTTATTTTTCCCGCAGAACTGTGGAAAGTAAAAAGTGATCCACACACATGTAAGGCTAATGCATCATTTTTAAGATGTGAGGTGGACAGTCTAATATGCTCTTATTCTCACTCCTGCAATCTTGTTGCAGCTGCTGCTGGGTCGGCGCTTTTCTCACCTGCTGCTGACTACTTTTGCTGTTTGCTTGATTTATTTCTAATGCCTTTTTGAGCTTGTTTTGAGCCAAGAAGTGCAAAGATGAGGGTAGATATTGTCTGCTTCAGGAGTTCTGAGAGTTGTCTGGTCCCGTTTTTGCTTTTTAATCTTGTGGACCGGCACATTACATCTTAGTTCTGACTATGGTAATTCTAGACACTTTTTTAATCTATTCAGTCCACTCTGCTGCACCATTTGATTAATTAACTTGCAGGAGCAAAGAAAAAAATGGGCGAAAGCATGCAACTATATCTCAATATGACTAAAGTGGTGCTCGAAAGGTTACCCATTTTTCTGAATAATTTTGATCAAACAGATAAACAAACCAAAGAGAGAAGTCAGGGGGTTATTGAAAAATCTTTCTTATATTGAACCCAAACTATAGCCGAAGGCATTTTGTTGCAAGAAAGAAAAACTCTGCGTTTGAGCATATCAACCAAACCCTCCTTTAATAAAAGGGTGTGTATAAAAGACTCTAATGGAGGAATGCAGACAGGAAATGGATATTCAACAGGATGCAGTAAGAAAAAAAAAACAAATCTAGGCAAAAATGGTCAGCAAGACATTAAAAACAACAGCAACAAAATGTTTACTGGCAGCAGCAATTGTTTAATAAATGGTGCGATGACCTGGAAGCTAAGCAGAATAAGGGCTAGAAATGTCGACCTATAACAGTCTGAAATACAGAAAAATCAACCAATCTGAAATTCTTGGAATTCCAGCATTATTCCAGCATCATGATTTAAAAAAATACATCTGAGTAAGGACATCTACATTTAGTCACTCAGTATGTTAGCCAAAGAGCTTTCTGTGATACTTTTGAAAAATAATTTGAAGAACGTGGGTTATGTACCAAGACAGGCACCTGAAATTAACAAAGATGTGTATGGATATGACAGACTCATCACAATCTGAGTTTAAGCTGTTAAATATATACAACTGATCTAATGATTATCTATTTCCTAGTTATTAGTTGATCTGAAATGTCGACTTAAAAATAATTCTCCAAAGTCAGTAATTCAAAACATTACTTCTCTGAAAGAACAATGTTAGGTTAGTAAGTTTATGCATAACAACACCATCATCATAAGCAGAAATCGAAGGCAAGGCCTAATGAGTTATTGCAAGCTGAGGAAGTAACAATGATTTGGAATTAAGGCAGGAAAAATTGAATGACTGATGATAGGAAACTTTCCAGCACCACTCTCAAGTGTGTTTTTTCTGTGTTCTAGTACAGGAAAAAATTAAAGTCTCCCAAATGTTTAAAAATAGTTTTGTTTTGTTTTTTACAATTATTTAAGAAGATTATACCTTTTGCTTTATCTCTTGTCTCTTTGTCAGCCTCTTAGTCATATTGTACTGTCTGAGTTGTGCCAACAACTGGTCCTGGTCCTTCCTCTCTCTGTCTGTGGACCCAGAAGACTTCATTGTCTCAGTAGGTGTCATCATCTTCTCCTACACCTCGCAGATCTTCCTCCCTCCATTAGAGGGTAGCATGGAGGATAGAGGGCAGTTTGACACCATGCTGGGGTGGACCCATGGAGTTGCATGCATCATGAAAACTTCTTTTTCATTACTGGTAAGGTACAACTGGATAGGTCAGACTTGATACCTTGTATTTATTTATTCGGCATTTTGTGGGGGCATCTGACAAAGAAACGGGGTATAGACAGAGTTTCATATGCACGTTCACATACGGCTCTTTTAGCTCTTTAGTGATGCAGATGGGACAGGACACATTTTTTGAAGTGTTTCTTCCCTGCAGGCGGTGTTGACTTGGGGACCAGAGACCAGTGAAGTCATCACTGACAACCTGCCCCCTAACCTTCGACCTGTTGTCAATCTGTGTCTTCTTGCAAAAGCTCTTCTGTCCTACCCTCTGCCCTTCTACTCTGCTGCTGAAATTCTTCAAACATGTTTGCTTAGAGGTGAGATTGATAGAAACTTACCCAGATTGCTTCTCTTAGCAATTCCTTGAGTCATACAGAAACATAATATTCAATTTCAAAAAATGTTTTAAGGTTTTATTTTAAAGGTTCCACATCTAGTTGTGAGGATGAACACTGTCATTCATGATGACCAAGAAACCAAGATCATACAGATCACAACACTCCTCATCTGTTTGTTCCCATGTTAATTCTCATCAAATATTAGAGATTATTATCTCTGATTAAAACATAAAAAATAGCTAAATTATAGCAGTCTTTTCACCATATTTCCTTACTGTTTACTTGAAAGTTTTGTCAGAAATTACTCCAAAAACGTTCATTTAAAAATGGCAAAAATAATGAGTAGAAAGGGACAGAGACGACTAAATCTAGCCCGCCATGTAACTAATCTTTTGTGGTTCTTTTCCATGTCTCATAAAAACAAATATTTAACTTCAGGTTAATTCTTGGGCTGCTCCCAAGAAAGTTTAGAGGTTTTAGACCATAAATGTAATGTCACAAGGCTAATCTGTTCTTCTTCAACTCATAATGGTGTTGAAGAACACAGCCTTGTGAGCTTCAAGCCATTGCAGCAAAGTTAAGCAGCTGGTATTGGATTGAAATATGTGTATTTGACTTTAAATCTCTTTATGTAATTGGATTGAATTGACAATATATTTATGCATAAAGCATAGATGTTTTTTGTTTGTTTGTTCCATTTTTATAAAGTAGAGTTAAAATGACATTCTGTGATAACAGGCACTCTGTCCGTGAGCTTAATTTAACTAAATTAATATTACCTTTATGTGGCCAGAGGGGGTTGCTAGTTTCCACCCTTGTATGCAGGATTAGTGGTTGGCTTTTCAATATAAGTTGGTCTTCATCTCAATTAATATTACTTAAGATTACCACTACTTCTGTTAGAAGATAAGACCATTAGTAGTTTTGTAGGTCAGCACAATACTGTCATATTTGTATGCTGAAATAAACATGTAAAAGAAAAATGGGCTCAGCTTAGCAATAAATATTAGTGGTCAGAAGTTTAATGTAGCATAAGAAGATAATCAAGTAGCAATTAAAGAAGTTGAAACGTTTAAAGAAAAAGTTAATCTATTACATCATCTGCTAACACCGAGGTCTTACTGAAAGTTTAGTTTAGTACTTCCACATTTAGGACTTACAGTACGTCATGTTAATAAAAGATATGCATATGATCTCCTAGTAGTTCCTCAAATTTGATGAAATTAAACAGTTTGGAAAACCAAGAGTCATTGCTGAGCAAACCACGAGCAAAAGTTCCTTGCATGGTCAACAGAGCTTGCCACTAGCAGACGATCTCTTTCCAACCTTTCTCCTTCGATCTCTCTCCAGGTGCTTCCCTCTCATCTTCTTCCAAACAGAAAAGTCAAGGAGTCTCTTGTCCGACTCTGATGGTTCGTGGCGCCTTGTTGTTGTCTTCGTACTTACTGTCCCTGCTAGTGCCCAGATTTTCCCTGCTAATGGGGCTGACAGGGAGTGTGACTGGAGCAGCGATGACACTCATACTTCCATGTCTGTTTCATCTCAAGCTGCGGTGGGGACGACTCACTGTGCAGGACCGACTGATAGATATGTCCATTCTGACTCTAGGGGTTGTGTGTAGTGTTGCTGGTGTGGTTTGTTCAGTGAAAAGAATGTTGGAAGACCTTTAAGAAGTTTAACTAAATTAAGTTAGAAAAGAAATTAAACTGGTAATTTTGGGTAGTTTTCTTGTGAGTGTTATGTTACCAATCTTACTTGTGTTTATTCCTTTGTTTTACCATAGTTTTTATTTCTAAATGGAAAGTGATCTTTCTCTCTCTAGAGGACAAACTTGTTCAAACCCTTGAAAGAAATCGTGTGCATTCAGAAAGGACTTTTTAAAAAGACCCTGCTGGAAAATGGAACATTTTTAATAAAAATTGGTTAACATCTCAAATATAGTTTATGCTGTAAATAAGTGAAAATACTGTATTTATATCACAGAATACATTATACTAACTGAGTAGCTAAAACACACCAAAATTTAAGTATGTGTGTAATGGTGAACCTTGATATGAATTATGGCAAATATGAGACAGGAGAGTAAATGAGTATGAAATCGTCTTGTATTCACTACAGAAATAGCATTTAATGTGTACAAATACAAAAATTTATTCTATCACACAGTTGTTACCTAACACCATTAACCATTTCTTTATGTAGTGAATTTTTTTGTTAATTTGATTGAGTTCTTTTTCAGGTGGCAACATCTTCACAGAAATACCAAAAAAATTCTTCCACTGCTTCAGCAAACCAGTTTTAATTAAAGGTTACTGCAGCTGGTGAGGACACGATTCAAACCATTAATGTGGGAGGTCAAGGGATTCTTTTAGATTTCAAAAACTCTATTTTGAACGGGAAGTTTGACATTTTTCTCTACACATATTGCACATAATTGGAAAGCGATAGACTGTGGTTATATTGCCCTTAAATCTGTTGAAGATGTAAACCTTCAAATGTAAAAGACGAATCACTAAGAAAAAATATAATTTTTACAACTATGTTCCTGCCAACTGTGTTCCGTTTGTCCTTGTAGAAGAAACATTTAATCAATTAAACTAATAAAATTTTAAACTCTCTTTTCTCGTGCTATCTTATGTATTGTCCCTCTCCTGTTGAGTATGGTCTATGTAGGATTATATAAACTGGTGCCCCAGTATATTATATAGTAGGCTGCCCCAGTCATTGTTGACTCATGATTGCTAAAAACTTTACCAAGACCAAGTCATTTTAGTGACATAGTGGGTGTAGGAGCTATTTATCTATTTTCAATTCAATTTTAGAATTTTGATTATTTAGTTTATTTTTATTTGCTTATTTTCTAGTTGATTTATAATTAGAATTTTGGTTTAATTTGTTATTTTAAATAGGTTCTTTGGTTAGTAATTCACTTAATTAGTTAATTAGTTTCAGTTTGGGACGTGGGTGTGTCACAAATAAATAGGTAGGTTTTAGGTAGATCATTATGCATGTGGGTGGTCATATGGTTTTTTACCAGTCATCAGTTGCCAGTCCTTAGTCTACCAGTTAGTCCTACTCCCATTCTTTGCAATCAGTCAGTCTATCCAGTCAGTCATCAGTTGCTAGTCAGTCACTTCAGTCAGTCTATCAGTTGATCAGTCACAGGTGCAGGAAAAGGCAGAATCCTGTGATGCCTGTAACTTGCTTGCCTGAAACTGGAATAAAACAAACAGAGAACTGCATTTTGACCCTTTTAGACTTTTTGATTCTTTTAAACTGCGTAAACCAAAATCCACGGTGCATCAGGTGACTATTTGAGTTAGATTCACTTTTTGTTTTGATCACTTTGAAGTCTTTAGTTTTTTTATTTTTGAATTTGAGTTTTGACAAATAGTCTCTACAGTGGGTGTAAAATATTGAATAAAATGTTGTGCTACATGACTGGCTTTATTTTCACTTTTACATTTAACTTTATGACACACAAAATTACAAGTGCATTCTGGGTAAAGCTTGTCACCAGCCGTCATCATCATCAGTCACTTGGCAACAGATGGCAAACTAGCTGGAGCATTTTTACGGACTAAGATACGTTAACATGAGTGGAGCTCAGTGAAAAGGATGGGGGGGAAAATAGAGCAAGGAAAAGCCAAAAACTGGATGCATATTTTGTTCCTCGTCTTGGAGATGAACCGGACTGTTTTTGTTGGCAGCGATTCAGACCCGCCAAAACTGCCAGCCCAGCGAAGGAGCCAGACTAGTTACAGGTAGCAACTCTTAACATTATTCATTAACAAAGTGAGTTAACTGTATGCTTTAAATTGTATCAGCCGAGTCGCGGAGCTTACGAGCCCTTTTCTCTCTGTCGGTGATGTCAGGGACTGAAGACTGACTTATAGTCGCGCTCAACAGTTCGAGTTGAGCGCGTTTTTGAGCCAAGACAGCAGTATGGCGTTTATAGTTCAGGTTTACATTGGAGCCGCCTGGAAGAGCATCTTTCAGATCGTCCAGTTTGTGTGAACGGCGGCGCGCGCGATTCGCGCCGAGTTACAAACATCCAGATGTGCACGAGGCGCTGCGACACGCTGCGCATGCGTACCCGGTTCAACGCGTCAACAAGGAGGAAGGCTACGCTTTGCTGTCACATGTTTGTAGCGCTGCAGTTCTTTTCTCTCAGGACTGTGGCAGCGATGGAATCAGACAGCGTCTCTTTTTGGGGAATCTGTAATTCAGAGTTTCTTTCTGCAGAATTTCAAACAACTCAGGGTCAAGGTTTATTCTTTGGTCGGAATTCAGCCAATATTCTGGTAGACTAAATATTTACATTGTATCCAGGGTTACTTCGAAGATGTTTTATTTTACTTCCTTTGTTGAAACTCCTGCTCTTCGTACTCCTGAAAAGGGGCTAGTGAATGAGTTTAATAGTTTCTGTAACAGTCTTTTTCTCTGTAGGTAGCTCAATGCTTCATGGCTGAGATCTAACAGTATGCAAAACCATATTGTAAGGATGCAGAAAATCAATTTCACGTACTTTTGCATTTTACTGTTACACTGTCCTCTGTGACCAGGTATTCATTGTCTTCAGTCAGACATTACAAACTGGCA
>CAEFZX010002284.1:0-52427 GCA_903066825.1 Alfaro cultratus | reverse complement strand
TAGGAGTAATAAAATATGCAACAAATTTATACACGTTCCCTATTAACAGCCTACGATAAAAAAAAATCTGTTAATAAAGCCATTAAATATCAAATGAATATGACTTTAATGCCAATGATGAGACGAGAGTGTAAAATAGCACTGAATGCAACAGTATAGTTGGAATACACCTTGATGCAAATGCATATGGATTTTACATTTGTGTGTGCCTTTTCAATAACGTGTGTCTACTGCATACTGAACAGGCTCAGTCTGGACACATTCTTATCTTTCCATTGTCTGGGGTCTTTGACTTTGGTTTCCCCCCATCACTTAGCGAAGGCGCTCCATTTAATATCCAGCTGGGTCCAACCACTTCCAAAACAATAACATGTTTACTCCCCTGCCCCTTAATCTGCTCGATGCAACTAATTTTGACAGGCAGCACCTCAATCTCTCAAATCAATTAAACAACTCATTTAATTAGGGAGCCATTTCTGTCCTGCTCCTTTGTAATCAAATGAATAATTTGCCGCTTGATCATTCACTACCGACACTAATCCACTATAATCGCCTTCCACTACTCCCAGACACTCGGCATTAGGTTGAGTAAAACGCTGCAAATTCAGAGCGTGACGGCGGCGTAACCCGATAAAAACGAAATAAAACATCTCTGAGGTGACAGAATGAGTTTTTTCCGGACCAGTTCTTCCCAGGTGTCTCATCGCCTGGATATTAGGAAGTGATCAAAACAACAACGTCAGAAACTTGAGTCAATCAAACGTGAAGAAGTATGACAGCACATACTGCTCATCCGTCAAAATAGCGTCGCTGTCATGTCCCATCAATCTCCCTTTTTTGCAGAGAATTAAAAATAATTGGATAAATTAACATAAGTTGAAATAAAAAGTTATTTTTGGTCGCTTTGGTGATGATATAGGAGGCTAGCTAGAGCCTGAAAGTCACATTGTTCACTAAGTTTTCGCACACAAAAGCATTACGGGGAACTTTTTCCATGCAAACCTCTAAATAAGTAAAAATAACGGCATAAAAGAGAAGCAGCAGTGGAGTGAAAATGTCCAGTGAAAATTTGCGGAACTCATATCTGCATTTTTGTAGCTCGGAAGTCTAGAAAAACTTCTCTCAACGTGAAATCTGCAAGTTGACGTTTCCACTCCACTTGCTGTATGGCGTTTATCGGAAGTGAAGTTCATGTGAGGAAGTGCTCTGATTATTTATGAGTATTAATTTTAACTTTGATCTTGTCAGAACCAATTGTGTGTCATCAAGGACCACACGCAGTTAGGACATTTTATAATAACGTATGCTGTACAGGAGTTACATACTGAAATTAAATTACCATTATGGAGCTCAATTGCAACCATTTGAATTAGTAATAACACAACTTGTTTGTTAAATGAACTGGTTCAAATGCATTCTGACAAATGCAAACTGTAAATGTGCTAACATGGAAAAGATAAAGCTGCAGACTAACTGTGTGGCTGATTTTACAATTTGGTTTTTGTATTGGTGTATCTATTAGTTAAGTGACTGTTGATGCTTATGAGAAGAGACAGTAAATTATAATGTGGCATTAGCTAATTGATTGCTCTAGGTTTAAACATTGTAATTCTTCAGACACTTGGCATTTTTCAAATTTCAAACCAAACCCTTTCTTAGATTCCTGTTATCTTTTAGTTTAGTTTATCAGTTTGTAAACTAAATAGTGTCGGATTTTTTAATACTTTTTACCATCTTTGTTGATTGTAAACTCACCAATCGTTGCATTTGAGCCCCTGAAACAGGCATTTGTTTTCCTAGCAAACACTGATTTCTGATGCAGTTTTTAGCCATATTCTGGGCTTCATTTTCCCCTCTTTTCTGTCGCTGCTGAACGTTCCTCTAGGTTCTAGGGGGAACGGAACAAGTTAGCTGTTAATTTTTGTGGGTTTGTCACTGCAAACACATTACATAAAACTCATTTTACCCACTGGTGATATAAAATATTTATTTGTGCCGCTTTATGAACATGCATTTACACTATCTGCTCAATTATTAACTATGAATGAGTGCAAACTACAGTATAAATCTTTTTTCCCCACAGAGGCAGAAGATGAAGTACAATTTGCTGCAAAGAACTTACATTATCCACTTCACTTTGTCTCTTTTGAAGACCAAACAGCGGCGTGTTCACACTTCAGAGTTAACAAACAGCAACGCCTTACTGTCCGTGAGCCATGGGATTATTCACTTAAAAGTGTCACGATTGCTCCTATGCTAATAAGTTTTTTTTTTTTAAATTAAAATAGACAGACATAACTCTCCCTATCTTTTTACAGTCTATTGTAGAATGTCAGTGGTTGGGGAGGAGAACATCTTCCTTACGAAGGACGGAGGTGACATTTGCAGCTGATTAGCCCTGTAGGGGACGACTTCGGTCGCATGGAAGAAAAATCAGATTTCCACTAGTTTTCTTACTCTTTGTTTAGAGATGTGGGAAGAGGAGAGAGGATATATATAAAAGCAAAACAAAAAAACAAAAACTCATACAGTATAAACCATCGCAAAAGGCAAAGCACATAGATATGATTAAACAGATATATAACCCTGGTTTTTGAGGTTCTTTTAATAAGCCCTTAAAAAAGCTGCTTTGATAAATTACAGTCATATATACATAATATCACTTTTCAATCTAAAATTCTTGAAGAAATACTTGGTAATAATTGTATTTAGCGTTTACACTGTAGACTGAAACAGCATAAGTGTAAGTCATTAATGATAATCCCAGTGTTTCAGATAACGGACTTCTGTCAGTGCTGCGTTTCATACTTTTGACCACAGTGCTCTCTTAAAAAAGCTGGAGTGCATCCACAGAAAATTAACGTTCCTTGGAAAAATAAATATGTAAAAAAATTTTCTTCCAGTAACTCCATTTTTAAACACATATTTAATGCTAAAAATAACTAAATAGCTAACTTTTGCTATGTTCATGCAGTAACAACTACCACCCCAAAGAACGAACTGATGACATTCGGTGAGTTCACTGACAGGGAAAAGGTCACTGGTCAGGGTCAGACATTGAGGTCATAAAGTTTGTTGATTAAAATTTTGTAACAGACATTTAATATGTCTGTGGGTAAAACACACACCTTTGCATGAGCAAGATACTGAGATGCATATGGAAACAAATGACTTGCGAGGCTTACAAATGAACTGAACCACAGAATATCATCATTTCCAGAAATAATTTAGTTTATTTTAGAACCGTTAAGTTGAACTGCTCACTGGCAGTGACTGATTAATTTGAAAAAACACTTGAAAAAAAAGGCAGAATCTTTCTGTTGTATTTACATTTTATAACATCTTTAAATTTGATCTCATTACTTGCTGCTGCAAAAAGATTTTGATCTTGCTTTTCACATGCTCTAGAAAATTCAATAATCAGTGTGACCTGTCAGCTCATTCACCCGTATCCACTTATGCACCTTATGTTTCGTCTGTGGATGAAAATCAAGTGACCTCTAATCACTATAGTCATTACAACCACAGCTATCATAAAATTAGTCATTATGATTGCAATATGGGGCACTGTTATTAGCCACAGCAGCTTTATTTGTTGCTTTAGATGAAATCAACCTGTCTACATACAAGGTTATCCCAACCTCGGAATCGTAGCGGCCCGCGCCTGCTGGGAACACATGTCCCGCTCCTCCATCTGCCCCTCTGTCTGCACAGCTCCACCCACTGCTACCTTTAAGCTCTCTCTGTTCTCCATCTTGCCCTGTTTATTACCTGGCAGGAGCACACTGAGCACCTGTCGCTGTCCAGCACCCATATCTGCCCGCTGTGCTTGACCTTGTTGTCATGGATACAGTCGCCGGTGCAGTTATGCCCATGGGGGCACCGGCAGTCGTAGCCTCCCTCCAGGTTGAAGCACACTGTGTCGTTGGCGCAGGTGTTCCTCCCTGTCTTGCATTCGTTAATATCTGCAGGGAGCACAAAGGAATGACATCATAACATATGCTCTGTGCAGGCAAAGCTGTTTCTGAGCATGATCTGCTTTGAAATAATAATAATAATAATAATAAAAAATTACATTAAAAAGAAATTAAGTCTGCTTTTGATGCAGAAGAGCAACACAGACACTTCATTTCTGCGGTGTGTGACAGTAATGTAACCCAGAAACCCACTTTGGCCAAATTCTGCTTTTGAGAGGTGCAGACAGGTTGTTATCATTCATGTATTTTTTTTATTTATTTCACAGTGCTTTTAATGCAATTTCTTTCTCTGCCCTTTCAAATCCAGATGACGGCTAAGATGGGGGTCAAAGAATGGAGCAGCACCACCAGCTCAATTGTTGCGCCCATTTCTTCCGTGTTTCTGTTGATTGAGGGTTTCGCTTCTGACAGCCTCCACGTGTGCCGACATGCTAAATCAGAAAAAAATGTTTGAAAAAGAAAAACAGGCTTCAGAAAGAAAAGAGACGTATCTTTTAGGAGGAGGGGAACTTAAATAAGATTCAGGATTGACCTCTTTAGGTGCAAAACCCAACTTAACCAACTCTTAAAACTTGATCTCTCTGTGCTAAGAGACAAGCTAACTGCTGTTAGCAGTATAAGCTAACAACAATGTACTTCATTGAGTAAGATTTAAAAAGATATAAGCTTTTCGTAGAGCAAGCATTTAACAGCAAGTCATCACTTAGTTTTGAAACAGATGGCGGCCATGTTGGATTTTTTTTTTTTGCCCAGCACTGATGAGAAACTACCAGCTTTTTCTTTGTAAATGCAAAACAGAGCAAACTGAAAATATTACTTTGATGATGTTGTAAAATAATCTCTTGGTGTGGTGGCACTTGGAGACCTTATTTTTCTTCTCCTGATTGAATAGTTTTCATTTGATAGAGAGATAAATAAAAAAATTATTCCCCCTGCTGGTAAAATAAAATACAGATTTTTGCAGTTTTAATACTAGTAATAAAGAGAGTTATGATTTTCATGCACAGACATAAAATAAGGAAAAATGTGATTGTGTGAGAGGGCCATTCCCTCCAGTTTAAGATTCTTTAAGCTAATTATTTATATATTTAATATTTTAAAAGTGAAAGATCAAATTTCAGTACTTGATGATTCAGTCAATAAGTTGAAACAGTAGGCCGTTTACAGATCCACCATCCATATCTTCAGCAGGTCAGCAGGTTTTATTTTCTTTAAATTTCTTTTTAAACAAATTAGTGATTCTACTTCATATCCTGGAATAACTACCACATCATAACTTTCTAAATTTAACCACATCATTTCTGAATTCCTAGGCTATTGACAAACGTGATTAACACAATGTGCTTTTACAAAGTTAAACTTTTAAGAAAAAAGATTTTATTGAACTTTTTTTTGTCAGCCACAGACGGCTACTTGTGCACTAGGCTGAATTATGTCTGCAAGTACTTGATTTACCAGCATAATTTCTAATATTTCTGCCGTTTATGTAACAAGATTTGACTTTCAACTTTGCCAAGCTGCAATAACTACCATCTAAAAACCTCCTCTTCTTCATCTGTTCAGATCTTATGGTCCCATCTGCCTGTTACATGCTTCATCTTCAGTTTCCAGTTCTCATGCAATCCTGAAAGCAAGCTTTTCATCTGATTATTTTTTAGATTTTTTTAGTTTATTTAAGTTCAATAAATGGATCAGCAGCTGTCCCTTTAACAGCACCTGTTAAAGGGACAGCTCAAATTCTGAGATGAGATTCAGCCTCAGAGGTTTAAGCCCATCATTGTTTAACATGTCGGGCAGTAAACTTCTGCTATATTAACACGTGGTTCGTGCAAACACAGGTTTTGGGTGGCATCAAAATGTACAAAATAGAATAAATTCAGTTTGACCTAAACTCAATGGTGCCAAAGGCGGCATAACCAGTTGTTAGATTTTGGGGGAGATTATATTTATGCATAGGACCAGGGTAGTTTGGCAAGCTTTTTCACTTAATAACCAAAATCATAATTTTAAACTAATTTTCGTGTTTACTCATGTAATCTTTTTCTTATATAAAAACCTGTAACAGTTTGGCACAACAGCAATACCAAAACTGAAAAAAATCTACAGAAGCTTATAGAGATAATATTGTCTTATAGCTCTGTGACTGGATGCTATTTTCAGAAAACCTTGGACTTTACTGTGTTCTTATTTATTTTGTCCTCATCAGCGCTGATAAAAACAAATTACCTCAAGCTTACTGGCTCTAAATAATTGTTATGTAGTGTACATTAGTTTCCTCTCAAATGTTATTTATGGGTACTCTAAAAACTATGGAGATTCTTTGAATTACATAATATTATCCATTTTTGTCTTAATACAAAATCTTGCTTGTTAATTCAACAATACTTTATTAATCCCAGAGGGAATATAAATGTTCGAATTCAGACTGCTGACTGCTGTGGGCAAGCTACTCCTGTAGCTGTCTGTGCTACAGTGGTTCTAATGGAGCCTCTGACTGAAGATGCTCTGTTGGTACGTAGAAGTCTCATAAAGAGGAGGCTCGTGGTTGTCTGTGATTTTGTGGATTTTATGAAAAATTCTTCGCACAATGGTCGTCTTCTTTATCAGGTTGTTTTCAAGTCTCTGGTTCTGATGCCCAAACAGATGGTGGCAGAAGAGTTTTGATCCTCCACATCAGACTGATAAAACATAATATTCAGATCTATCACACCATGAGAATCGGATACCAGCCCATGCCTAATATTTTTTCATTTGAGGTGTCAAAAAAAAAGAAGGGACACCTGGAGTATGCTCCTACCAAACTTTTGAATATTTAATAAAGAAAAGGACCAACTCACCTACGCACGATTCCCCGTTGGCGGAAAACAAGCCGTTGTCATGGTAGCCGTCGCGGCACTCGCAGTGGTACCAGCCGGGCAAGTTGACACAAGTGGATTTACTATCACACTCAACAAAGCCGTCCGCACACTCGTCAATGTCTGAGGAGGAGGAAGGGGAGACAATAAGACACATGCAGTCAATATACGTTTGCTTCAGAATCAGCTTTTTACACTCAGTCAGATATTGCGCTTTCATTCTTGCCTCTTGGGCGTTCTAGACTCTGACTGATTCATAATTAATAAAACAACTTGTCTTGCATGTGAGAGCATCCAGACCAAAAGGCTTTATTGATCAAAGACAATTTTGCAGCCAGAGAATGACATCTGCATCAATAAAAGATAGCAGGGCATAACAAAAAAGAAAAAAGAAAACTTACTGAGACGAGACAGAGTCGTAACAAAAATGCCCTGACAGAAAGATGTAGCAAAATGCATTGACATGCAGGTAAACAGATTATTTCCAAAGTCGGTGCACTCTCGATTCATTTTATTGAGGGGGAAAATTCTGTCGTGACAAAAAAAAGACCCTGAACAAATGGCTCTGGCACGGTTTCTTTCAGCCGTTGGGTGGCTGCTGTCGGTGGATGGAGCTTATGTTTATTTTCACAGAACTGCACTCGGAAAAAAATCCTCGTCTCCGCTTCCTCTTTCTGCTCGTCTTTATAGCAACACTGAGATTAAGTGCTCCGGGTTTTCTCCTCCCCACGTTTGTCTCCCCGTCGTTCTGCGTTCGTCTCTCTGTTCTTGTTCTTTGTATCTCCTTTTCATACGCTCACTCTTCTCCCTGCTTACAACGGGCCAACGTTAAACCTCTTCATTATTATAGCAGGCATCCCTGCAAACATCATCCAAGAACTATTCAGCTGTTAACAATGAGCATAATGCACACACACGCAGACACACACAGAGACAGACAGACAGACAGACAGAAAGAGAGATTACTCTGATATTTCGACTAACATTTAATTAAACCCGGGGCCAGACCCACGTGAAGAAGGGAATAAAGCCTGTTATTATGCGGTGGGGCTAAATATGTTAGCTCCCGACATGTGCGTGATTAAATGTGTCTGCTTGGCCGGTGATGGCTTTTTTATGATTGTGCATGATGCATGATGCTTTGCTCTCATTATGAAAATGGCAGTGTGCCGCGTATGACCTTCTTCACATCTGTACTGCAAAAGTATCCTCCCACTCTACCCACACACACACACACACACACCCACACACCCTTGAGCGACTGACAGAAGGGCTCATGGTCCCCCACCATCCAGCCAGTAATAGGATTAAGATCTATTGGCTAATGAGCCCCCGGCCTTTAAATAGAAATTCTGCTGCAGATTAACTGTTGATCAAAATGTCCTGCAGATTAAGGTTTTACAGTGTCCTGAAAAGGCACCTCTTCAACCTGTTCGCATCCTGTCATGTCTCAACCGCAAACGTTATTGCATTTCGTTAAAACGTTTTGCAAATAAATATTCGTAATTGTGATTTGCATTTTTTTTTTTTTTTGCTCCCCTTTACATTGATACCTCTAAATACAATCCTTTGCAAACAATAGACTGGAAAAACACAAAATCTTACCAAGTATCTTTGTCTTGTTTCAGGACAAGACAGCTATTAAAGAAGAACACTGGATTTAATAGTGAGGGTTACACTACACAGAAGTAGATTTTTTTTTCCCCCTTTTTTTTGCTAATTATATTAATTTAAAGGCTAAACTGCAGAAACATAAAATCTTACCAAGCATTTTTGGTTTAATTTCTAGTTCAGATTTCTTAGTGGACTTGAAATAAGACAGAACAAACTTACAAGTAACTTTTCAGCATGATATAAAAGCTTGTTTTAATTCAATAATTCCTTAATATTAATGGAGTAGTACAGTGGTGCCCAAAGATTTTCTGGGCCCGCCTACGGATTACCATAAAATCCCCCCCAAAAAAGAAAAAAAAAATTAACTGGGCACACACATCATTCAACCAGACATAAACACATATTTTGTTTTCAAACTCCACTGAAGTTTATTTCACACTTCAGGTTGCAACAAAACTCACTGCAAACCATCTTACAGTGAAACAATGTCGTGTAACTGTTTTTTTTAGATAAAATTCATTATCTAGGACTCTGAAAATCCAGCTACATTTGCAACGGAATGGTTTACATCTTTGTGCTGTAATGGCCTAGACAAAGTCTGTAGCTAAATCTTATTGAGATTCTGTGGCAAGGTATTGAAGCTAATATTCCCAAATGATCTCATCTTAAATCTGGCTGACCTTGAGACGAGCTAATTTTCGTCTTCAGATTGGTAAAGCTATATTCTAAGACTTCTAGCTTTGATTGCAAAGTATTTACTCAGGAAAAGATATAAATTCAAACAAACCTAACGTGTCAGATTTGTAAACGACGGAAGCTTTTCTTTTGTCTTTCAGAGGTTTATTTGTGAGGAATTTCCAAAACATGCATCCCTTTCTATTTTGTGATCATCCATGACAGAAAAAGCCAATAAAATACAACATGGTTTGCTGCTTTTACAAGACAAAAAGGTGAGAAATCTCTCACCGCTCTGTATTTATCTAAAAAAATGACTTGGACAGTCCAAGTCATCTGCAGGTTTAAAGCGCCATCTCTGCTAGATGACTTTTGTATTTCACTAATCGTTACCACGAAGACAGCGGAGTGGCTCATTTTCTCTTCTTAGAGCAGGTTTCAGGCACACAGCTTCATATCAAAAAGTCCACAGCAAACAGTATTTCACCCCAATCATTAAAAATTATACTGCATTCTCCCCGCCTCTGAAGAGAATTATCCGATACTTTTTTCCGCCTCTGAAAGTCAGGATGATAAAAAAAGAAGAGAACCTTTTAAAAAAAAAAAAAAAGGGGAGGGAAAAAAAATGCATGAGGTGCATCACCAGTATATGGAGAATTTCAAGCTGAAATTCAGCCTCCGCATTTCCTGCTGCACGAAGCAGTTTAAAGTACAACTGTGCCCGTCAGATGCTATTTATACCAGGCAGCGGTGATGAAGCGAATGTCTAAAAATATGCAAAATGGGTTATTTTCAGCCGGTTTCATTCAGGTATTTAAAATGCTCCGCTGTCTGGCGATAACAACAGAGGCTTACACCCTCTACAAAAGATTTGTCGCTTTCCTCTTTTATCTTCGCAAACCTGTCAGCTGCAATTATGCCGCCGCGCTGCTGTCAAATCAACTTTTCAAGTGCCGCCGCGCTTTCAGCATGGAGAAACTCAGTCGCACTTTTGACACGGTTACATGGAGGCACAGCTGGGCTAGAGCGCCTTCTCTGTTTTCTTTTTGTTTAATCTTTTTTCTTTCTAAATGAGAAGGGAAGATCGTAGCAATTAAATCATCAACAATGACAGTCAGACAAGGCCGCTGCCGAGAGACGCCGTCCCCGTAGAATCAAGAGGCTTTTGCCTTTTGTTCAATCATACATGGGGACGGCTCGGTAGATTCACTTGTTAAATGATGCCGCTCTCCTCCCTGGGAAAATGAAACGACTACACAAACAAAAATGAAATTGGCCTGTTTCTCTTCCACTGTAAAGGTCAGAAGCTAAGACACTGCCGTTACCCCGGTGATGGGAAAGACATGAAAATGACTGAAATACCTTGTGTACTGTACGTGCAGACAGAGAAGCGCGAGGAGGTGAGGAGGTCAAAGGAAGACGGAAGGGAAAAAGAAAGGAGGAGGAGGAGAAGGTAAAGAAAGAGAGAACAAGTGAGTACGAGATAGACTGCAATTATATTTCTCGTTATCCTGAGTGGCAGTCCAGAAACAAGAGCTCTATTAAGGCATCTCTCGAAGGACAAAGTGGAGGAAGAAAAAAAAAAAAGCATCCGGATTTTCCTCTGAGAGCTTCTTATGTCTGCTTGCCATGAAACCGCCCTCCTCCAGTTTTGTTCATCCGCCGCCTTCACCTTCCCAGGTGTTTCTTTTTCTCAGTCTATAGCTCAAAGCCGAGGCAGAAACAGAGGTGCTCTCATTATAACCTCCGGCAAACCCTGGCAGTCTGCTGTCTCTGTGAGCAGAAAAAGGGCAGAATAAAGACGTAGATTTAGCCTCACCTCTGTACGGCTTTTTTTCATTGTCCATGCTCACAATAACCTCTTCACTTTGTTCTATTTTTGTCTGCCGCTGATGGCAAGCTCATTTCTTTTACCTTTCCTTTGTGGTCCCCCTGTTTTATTGTTCGCCTTCTTAAGGTTTCTTGTACAAGCAGAACTTTGTGCCAAAATTGTTACGGCTGCCAAATACGCAGAGACCTAATTCTCACCCAATTTCAATATCCATCTTATGTGCTTCATTATGTACAGAGATTGATATAATTCAAGCATTTGCTTCTGGTAATTTTGATTAATTGCTGGATGGGTTGCGGATGGTTTCACTTCAGTCTACAATATGTTGCTGTCCACTTCCTGGTTCTCTGCTTTTAAGGAACTATAATAGTCCCCATTCCTAAAGACTGTAATATCACATATCTAAACAATTGAGATCGGTGGCACTGAACCCCATACCAACTAAATGCCTTGAGAGACTTAAAGAAAGCTAAACCACCAACATTCGATCCATATCAATTTGCATATAGGGAGAACAGATCGACAGAGGATGCTAGTACTACACGGTCCACACACTTCTGGGATATCTAGATCTCAAAGGACTTGTGCAAAGCTGCCGTTTAATCGAGTCTAGCTCAACTTTCAATACAATATGGCCAAAGGAACTGTAATGTTAGATTTAACAACACGCCATGCAGCTGGATTTTGGACTTTGTACCAAGAGTGGGAACACTTCCTCCACTCTTTCCATCAGCACAGGAGTCCCTCAAGGCTGTGTCCTTAGCCCATTGCTCTGTGCTGTCCTCACTTATGTTTGTATAGCTTCATTTCTAAATAAGCTGATGACATCACAATGTTGGGTCTCATCAATGAGACAGTGTGCGGAACTGAAGTACATCATGGTGTTACAACCACCCCTGGGTTCTCAACATCAAGAAAACCAACAAAATAATTGTTTCTCAAACAAAGTATGAACATTCACTCTCCAATTGATGTCGGGAAAAAAAAGCTGTTGAGAGGGACACAAAATTCAAGCTCTTTGGCGTTACTATGACGTAGGACCTATCATCGTTTCAGCCGCCGGTAAAGGCTCAACAACATCTTTTCTCCCCGAGGAAAAAGAAATTGGCCAAAATTCTTCAGCAGCGTATCATCAACTCCTACAACTGTGCTATTGGAAGTGTATTCTCACTAAAGCAGGTGGAAAAAACAGCTGGAACCTCCTGGGGATCAGAAGTATCTGTGCAAGTCATTGTTTGAGACGATTGAAGAACATCTTCTGGGACAGGTACGTTCCAGTACATGACCTATTTTATACCCTCAGTAAGAAGGTAACAGTTCATAGGCAAGGTTGGTAAATAAAATGATTCCAAAATAAAATGCTAAAAGAGGACTTTGAAACACTCTTTCTCGCTCTTTAACTAAAGGAAGAAGTTTCTGATGTCATCTTTTAATCAAAGTAGCTTAACAAGGATTGTGACAGCTGCAGCCCATTTCCTGTGTGGGTCTTTCTTAAGTGACAAACTATCTTTCACTTGAGAAATCCTCTCAATGTAGTTTTTCCAACATTTTTTTCCTTCTACTCAACTTCCCATTAATGATCGGCTTTAGCCAGCTAGCATAACTGTTATAAATTAACATTTTAATTATTCACTGAAATGCCCTTGCATTCCTGAAAGGCATGGGTAGATTTTTCTTTTAAAGAAAGTAACTCCATCTTTAACCTGTAGCTGCTAACAGATTTTCCTGATCAGCCAACCTTTCATGTCAGATCAAGAAAAGACTCCTGAGCCTTCAAGTTCATGGTAAAGGGAGAAGAACAGACATTCGCTTGTCGATGTGCACTTGGCTTTTAAAAGAGGAAATAAAGCCTAAACAGCAGCGATTCATGGGGAAATCCGAGTCAAACCCAGCTTCACACAGAGTTCCTGGAGATGAAAAAGACACTGAAATGCAAATCCGTATCTGCAAGCACTTGAGTTTGTGAGTGGGTGAGTAATCAAGGGAAACTGGAAACAAGACTTGTGAACAATTTGTGTCTGCAGGAACACACTGATAAAACTCTCTTATGTAATCCCTCCATCTTTACAGTAAAACTCAGTGTGTGTGACTGGTAATTACTAGTAAAAAATAAAACGGAGTAGCACAGGTGAGTTTTCAAAGGACAGTGGATTTGTTTCTTGAACTTAAAGATGCTAACAAATTGCTCCAGCAGCTCCCAGCTTTTACGAGTGGGAGGATGGATGTCTGAAACCGAGCAGAAGCGACAATGGTTGATCCAGATACAATTTATATCGTCTTGAGTTTCATAGATTTGCAGATTCCCTTTAGATGGATGAGCATCACCTTTTTAACACTATTTGAATACTTAAGCACAATTTAGTGAAATAATATAGTTTAAATTGATTTTGTTTTTTTATTATTATTTATTTATTCTTTTCGGTGTAACTAGTAAAGTGTTAAAGGAAACACATTCTTTTGGAGTTAATAATAATTCAGTGCTAATGAAAATTCTCCACACTGAAAAGCTCCGCCCCCTTCCACCATCTACCAGCAAAGTTTTCAACTTCTCTGCCTTCTTTGAGAATCACGGTACGTTTCCTTAATTTACCATTTTTCCAGAGTTTTGACTGTTGTTATAGTCTAAGCCACATATTAAACTAACATGGTGCTTCAGACAGAACTTGTTTTTGTCAAAAAATAAGCATATCACACAACAAACGCAAGGAGTTGTTAGCTAGCTTAAACTGATGCGTGCCTAATAAATAAAATAGATTTTTATTGAGGTGAAAAACCTTTAAAAGTCAGAAATCAAAATGACAAAATCAGAGAAATTCAAATCTTACACCCCAGTAATGTTGACATATTATAAGTTCAGGAAGGAAGGAAGGAGAGAAGGAAAGGAGGGAAGGTAAGTGGATGGATGGATGGATGGATGGATGGATGGATGGATGGATGGATGGATGGATGGATGGATGGATGGATGGATGGATGAGTGTGTAGTGACAGTAGACAATCACTTGCACTGCGTTGTTTCCTTCACAGCAATCCCTCACAGTAAGCATGCATGTAGCAAAAGTTAAGAGGAGTCAGTAAGATACTGACTGCTCTTAATTACTGCACATATTCCCATCTCACATAAATAAAAAGATCCAAACGAAAACAACAACTCAAAAGTTGGTAAGCCAAAGTTAAAAACTGACACTTCCCTGAAGACTGATGGGAGCAGAACAGAAATAAAAGCGAACAGAATGCTTGTTTACTCAGCATGTTTCACTTCTGCACTAATAAAAGCACGCTCTTTCATTCTGTCAGTCTTCAGAGTGGTGTAGCTATCCCTGTGCCCAGTGTTGTTTACTGTGTACTAGCAGCTACAGCATCAACCTGTCCCTAGGAGACGTGTCATTTAGGCAAAAGCAGCAGGTTGCTCCCAGCTAAACGACAGCTCCGGCCATTAGCGGGGCCTAATTAAGACACACTAATTATAGCTGATGGAGTGAGTGCTTTGTAAAGCCGTCTCTAAATAAATAATGAATATGTAATCATCGTGCTTAAACAAGCCGCTTGAGCTTAAACAGTCGCAGGCCTGCAGGCCTTGTGGGTAAACCGTGGCGCAGAGGAGGGACAGCTGCAGCAACGCGTCGTGGGAGCTGTCAAGGAGCGGAAAAAATGAATTTGCTTTTAATTATTCACTACCTGAGCATGAGTGCTGGGTGGGATGAGCCCAGGGGAGATTTGGGCTGCGATGAAACTATGATGTTGTGCTTTCGCGAGTTATTATTAGCAGACACGCTGTGGCCTTTGCTCTTTGAAATTACGCAACACGAGCAGCTTTGATACCTGTTAGCTGTTGAATGCTTTTTTTTCACACAACAATGCTTTTCTCCTCTTTAAAGTGATGCGGCTATGTTTTTATTGTTTGCTTTTTATACATTTGTCTAAAATTCTGACACTATTCGTGATGTATAAGGGCATATATTAATAGAGACAGATATCCTAAGATTCTGGAAAGTAGGGCATATAAATAAATCAAAAGTAGCAAGTAGCACTTCCATTGCCTTGTCCCTTTCTTTTTTTTGGAATTAGAGAGTAATTAACAAAGCAGTTTTCTAACAAAACAAACGTTTTAAGGCATCCTCTCTGAAATGGAAAGGCACTTCCTCTACTACTTGAAAATGTTGTGTTATGAGGAACTTTAGGTTATAACTGCCTATTATTGTCAACAAAAAGCAGACAGTTTTATTAAAAATAACAATAAAAAAGACTCTTCTTGTTTTGCTGCTCTTTGTCCTCGGTACCTATCCTTTAGCTTCATCAAACTTTATGGTTTTACTCATAAAACCTTGTTCATCCTCTTACCCATACCCCTTCCTAATCCTCACTTTGATTTCCGCTTTTCTGCTTCCATTTAGACATGTTATCATAAATCACCTCCTCCTTGCAGCCTTTTGCTCTCCTCTCTTCTGGTGTGACAAGATATCTCCCAATAATTAAATACCCCCATCCTTTTTTCTTCACTTCATCTGTCACACAGATCTTCTTCAGGCTCGTTTTCCTCTGCTTCCCATCTCTTTTACTTTCTTGTCAGTCCCCAACATGATACACGGACTTCATACAGAAGTACAAAAAGAAAAAAAAAAAAACATGCTCAAAAGCTTTCACTGCGATTAATATCTCCGGCGAAGAATCAAAACGTCTTTTTATGCGGACATCTCTTTGGAAGAAAATGAGTAGCCGTAAAACATCAGGAGTTGGGGAAGCTGCGTTTTCGCTTTCAATAAAATACCAATTTATCGTGCGGGCGTAAAACCGTACAGCTCCTTGATGAAGCTCTTGAACAGCAGCAGGTAGGAGGCACAAGTCTAAATTGGATCATTAATGTCGGACATAAAAATCTTTTACCTCTTTCTCCTTGTCCTTAAAGAACAGAGTTGATGCTAAACTGGGACTTGACGTGATTCAATGCCACTGATTAAAAGTGCCCACAAGAACTGCAGATGAAATGAAAGATGAAAAGGAAGAGGTGTGCGATCTCAGCATCTAATCAAGTAAAAACCTCTCTCCTCAGCAGTCCACGCTGTCCTCCGAGAAACTAGCAAGAAGCCAACGAAGGACAGCTGAGATGGTCATTAGTTACAGAGCTGACAGCGTGGTGAGTTTCAACTGTTGGCCAGGCGTCCTAATAAGCTTAGCGGGAGCTGAAAGGAGAGGATAATGAGCAGAAAATAAGAAAAAAACCCCAAAAAAAAAACACAATAGCTCGAGCCGTAATTATCTAACAGAACAAGTCCAGCAACTCAGTCAGTAAACACACTGAGACTTGAGGAAGCAGCAGGTGTTCACAGACGTTAGAGTCCAATTTTCTAACATAAAGGCGTTTTAATGTTTAGCATACAAGATGAAAAAGTTCAGTCCCTTGCACTGATTTATACGACGAAGTATTAGGGCCAAACTAAGAAAAATAAAATAAAATAAAATAAAAGTACTTATTTTGGTCATATTATTGTAATTTTATTTTTTATTGTCTTAATGTGGCCCTACTACTCCATCATACCTAAAAGCATCTTACTTATGAGATATTTTAAATGTTAATTGAATTTATAGCGCCTCAAAAAACCATTTAAAAATAAATGGTTCTCTGGTGAGCTGAGACCAAACTTTTCCTTCAGCATGGAGTTGGTGTTTATTCAGATTTTCATGATATACGTAGAAAAGATAAGAAGAAGTGTAGCTCCTCTTCTTCATCATCACCCATGAGCCACATATTTAAACTAAAAGCTTTTCAGAGGAAGGTCAGTGGAATTTCATATCCAACTAATCCAAAATGGCTCCATAAGCAGTCAAGGCTGAATTGCTGCTCTCTGATTTGCTTGGTGTCCAAAACACCAAGTGGGGAAAAAAACAAATATCCCCCCACCCTCCCTGATAGCCATAGCACTATGGGAGAAACAGAGTCCAACTGTGAAATCTGCTGGTGGATGTAGTCGCATCTTCCTTCTAAAATGAAAACCACTTTACAGCAAAATGAGCCTAATACTTCCACATTTATCCATCGCACTGTGAGGAAATGTGGGACAAAAAGCTAGCCTGGGGCTACCGTGGCGGCTACGCGACATGTTGGGGGCAAACATTACATGGCTGGCCCTTCGTCCATTTTTATCTATGACTGAAGTGGATGTGCCCAGCCGCAGCTGTCTCCTGCATAATTCATGGCGAGTCAGAGTTCTCCACTAGCTGCTGCCTGTCTGTCAGCACTGCGTGTCCCCTGTCCTCCCTTCCCGTATTCCCACTGAATGGCAATGACAAGGTTGGGAAGTGCACACACACACACACACACACACACACTGTCACCAGATTACACAAGCAGACCCAAGCTGAACACTGCCGTCCCTCTCAGCTGCAGAGAAATAAACATGCTCAATTACGCTAAGAGCGTGCGCCCAATTACACATGGACGTGTGACGATCTGAAATCAGGTGGCAGGTTGATGATGTGCGTGAGCACCGCAGATAGTTGTGCGCACAGGGTGAGTCAGCGTCATCGTTCGGTAGCTTGTGACAGGCCGTCACTCTAATGCCGCGGCAGCAGGAGCGGCGGAGTCCCTGGGGAGGACTCTAAAAGCTCACAGGGTCCTGCGGGTGGGGAGCCCGAAAACCTGGTGAAAGCTTTTCCATGTTCATCCAGCTAGCTCTGCTACTCCTCTTCCTCCTCCTCCTTCTCCTCCAGCAACCGCATTCCACGTCCAAATTTAGGGAAAAACTCAATAACCCCGTGCGTCCCTCCCTCCGCATATCCCATTCCAGATCTGCATCTGTCAGCTTTTCCCCTCCGCCCGAACATCTCCGTATCATCCATTCCGCTTCACCTCCTTTTACCCGTTTCCGAATCGCTACCTCTCTGTCCTAACCCTTCCTCAAATTTTGCATCCGTTAGTCTCTCCCTTACATCTCCATCTTTTCTCCCCAAACTGCTGCTCTCTCCTCCTACTCCTAGAACTGGATCCGCCAAGCGTCCTAGCAGCAGAAACAGCCTGCGCTGGGAGTTCCTGTCATGCTGAGGAAGCAGCAAGCAGAAGCCTTTCTTCCAGAATGAGTGACTGATGGAGTCCCCTAACAGTGCCAGAGGCCTTAGCCTTGTAGCATTGGGGACCCGATGATGGTCTTGGGGCTTAAAAGCACAACGAAGGAACATCAGGATAGTGGTTGTCACAGTGCTTGAGACATATGAGAGTGATTGTCGGAGAAGCAGGAGAGATGCACTCGCCAGCATCTGTGGCAGCAAACGTCATGTCGCTTCAGGCATGAAAATGCATGGCAGAGTTCTGGGTGTGTTGTGTGCAACCATCTTACAGGTGAAATTTCAAGATGTACCAAAAGATGCAGAATTTAAAAAGAGGAGGCATTAGTCATCTACTAACAAACAAGCACATTAAGGAGCAAGTGTGGGAACAAGATGATTTAACATATCACCAGTTTTACTTGGGAACTTGCTCCTGCTAATTGTAGACTTGGGTTGATTTTTCTTCGTAGAGTGTTTGACTCAAACCTTCTTCATCAGTTGTCAATGATACACAAGTGCTATTTGTAGAAAAGCAGATGGGCAACATGTATTCCTCTTAGAAGAGCAAGAAACTCCTTCTTAGACGTAATAGTTTGGAGAAATGTTGCCTTAAAACACTTTAAAACAACAGCAAAATAATCCAAAAATTGAAAATAAAAAACTGACATCTAGCGTTGCAAGTCTATGGTCAGGTATTAAAGTTTTAACTTTCTAAAATGGATTTCTGATTGCTCCCTGAAATTCATTTGATTTCAGCCATTGAACTACATTCCACAAATCCTCTGCATTACTTTGTTCCTCACCAGAAACGTCACATTTAATTTAAAAACCTTAACAACTTTACAATATATTTTTTTAAGGTGTAGGTATAGGTCTGGCCATCCACATGGTTCAGCATTTTGCTCTTGAACTAAGTTGCTGCTGGCTAACTGGTGTATTTGGGGATGTCTTGTCGGAACATCAGATACAATTGAGCAATTTTGCTTTCATCAGTTCACAAAATGCTGTGCCATTATTGTTTGGGCCAGTCGTTGTGTTGTCTGGCAGATTGTAACCTCTTCAGCTATTGCTTTTTTTTTTTTTTTGGTTCAACAGTCGGACATTTGGGGTCTTTCATTTCACGTAGGCATCTTCTGGTAGCAGTACAGTAATCACAGCTTTTTCCTTATATCTGTATGTTGTGTTTTGTGACTTTGTATTTTTGTGTTTTTATGATGTAAAGCCCTTTGACCTGCTTTGCTGCTGAAATGTGCTATACAAATAACCTTGATTTATCAATTTATTGATAAACTTGTAATCAGAACATGCCAATCATTGAAAAAAATATATCGTAAATACCCATGTGTTGTGATTTTCTAAAAGGTGTTTACTTTAGCTAGCATTCTTAATCAAAGGCCAACTGTTGACAACTCTGTACTCACAGAAAGAACTCGATAATTGAGCTCCCCGCTGTTATTATCTTTGAACACACAGTCTTTAAAATCACACAGAACCAGCAGCATTCATGTCCTGACTGTTGAGTCTGGTGGTTTTCTACTGAACTTACTAGTTAATGCTTTATGTAGAAATACAGTTGCAGCCAAAACAGTAACTGAGGTGGTTTGATGCTATAATTCTGTTTCCAGTGAAATGTAACATCTGTTAATAGGTTCACTGTCAAAGCAGCAGTGCAGTTGACCTAAAGAGAAAAAGGCTGAGTTGTAGACCTATACAGTGGGTAAAAAATATGCAATTATCAGAAGTAGTATGTTATTCATAAGGGATGAGGGTAGTAGAACTTTCCTCAACCCAACATGGGAAGAATGATGGTCATTAGACTGGGTGAAAACTCTAAAGACGCACATACACACATCCTTTTTCTTTCCTGGCTCATCATCTCGGATCAGCACTATGAGGAAATTAATTTACTTTAAGATCGGCAATAAAAAGGATGCCTCATAAAAAAAGGGCACTCAATCAATAGCTGGACCAATGAGAAAAGCTCAGTCTGCTGCATTTGGACGCAGAAAGAAACTGACCGAAGGAGCCATGACTTTTCATTAGCTTGGCCACTTGCCTCCAGAAAGATACTCCATTAAAGATTGAAACGGCTTTTACAAAAAGTGTTTGCGTGTTGATGCAGCAGGTTAGAAAAACACAGCTCATTACATCACCATGGTTACCGGAGGACAGATACAATGTACGAAGAGTTGGAAATGTATTCATGAACCAGGTTTAAGTTAAAGCTACAAACATCCGTGTACTTGAATTTGATTCAATTAACAAGTTAGCACAAAGGAACACATAACTGTAGGGTGGACAAAAGGCTTCATAGTTTTCAAGTATATGCATTTATTTTGTTTTTCAGACTTTAAATGGGTCTCTAGTCCGAATGGAAATCAGATATGCCTTTAAACTGCACCAGAGTTCCCTTTAATTGAACTGAACAGCCATAGATTGTTTTTATTTTTTGGTCCACATCAGAGTTCAATTACGTGTTCACACCTCTCCAAACAACCTGGAGTTTATGGACAAAGGAACTAGAGTTTGATTAAAGCAGACTAATCAAACTCCCTTATTTTTAGGAATGTATCCTAAAAATAAATTACATAAAGTTGGACAATTTGGTAATTACGTTACTTCTAAAGACAATAGATTGTTTTTATTTAGGGGTGTAAAAATAGAGGGCTAAATGCAAATGTATGTCACACGTATCAGGTTATTTGTAAAAAAAAATCTTGAAAACCGTTAAGCATTTTCCTTTCACTTCTCAATACTTACTACTTTCTGTTGGTGTGCCACATAAAACACAATAAAATTGTGGTTCTAATGTTATTAAACGTGAAAAAGTTCAAGAGGGTCAATAATTTTTTTAAAGGAACATTCATGGAGTAAGATTTGTTGCAATAAAAAGATGTTTAGGCTATAGGGAGAATGCTATGCTGGTTAATGGAGGCTGTGACATGATACGATTCCCATTCTGCTCCAAAGCCGTACAAATCCTCTACGAGGCGCAGACTCATTACTCGCCAGAGAGCACAGACGCACAAAGTCATCAACGCTCCCAGCCACAAACACCGACTCAAGCGGACAATAACTGTGTTTGAGTCACAACTCCAACAACTACTCAGCGTTTACAGATCATCTGTTTGTGTCAGAGCCCTGATAGCAGACATTTCCATACGCAAAAAGTACTATGTCATTCTAAACAAGATCCCAGATATGCCAAGACAAATACAGGCTCAGCCTTAATCACCTGAAACCCAGTTTCCATTGTGGGGGTTTTTTTTTCTCCACTCTTCCTTGCGTATTCATAAATCTTTGTCCTCTCTTTAAGGGAGAAGAAATGAAACACAGGAGCTAAGCCGAAATGAAATCCTACCTGTTTCACACCTCTCCCCCGTAAATCCTTGCTGGCAAACGCAGTTGTTAGGTGAAACGCAGGATCCTCCGTTCTGGCACAGTCCGTCACACATTGCTGGAGACGCACCGGAGGAGAAGAGCCATTACTCTCAAAGATTAATGAGCATTAACTGTGTAATTAGACCAGCACCAGCACAAGTATTTGCATACAGAATAAGAGCTAATTCGGTGATGTGATTCATTACAGCCTTTCATAACATTACTTCATGTGATTAATGCATCTCGCAGAGGTTAATTTCAAAGTGTTCATTATCCGTGGCGAGACTGTTGGTTAATATGTCCCCAAAACACAGAGAGGTCACTGATGTTGACAGAAAGAAATGGAGGTCGTTGTAATATATACACAAATTGTTTTATGCTTTTTTTTTCGTAAAAAAAGCTGGAAAGGAGAATAGATGTAATTACATGGAGCAAATGGAAAAATACATTGACAAATAAGAAAGTACAGTGACTCTTGAAAGTGTTAAAGTGTTTTTGTGATGTTACAATAAAAATTTAATGACTCATTTCTTCCCACACATTATTAATAGGGTTGTAGATTTCCTGTACAACCCCAGTGCTATATATATATATATATATATATATAGGGAAAACTCTAAAAAAATGATACGGTAACAAAAAAAAGTTTCACTAACCCAGCTGCATAAGTGTACACGCTCTCAAACTAATGGTTTATTGAGACCATTCTTGTTTCAGTATTTATTTTTTTTTAGTTCAAATCTGATGAACATGAAATAACCTTTAGCTCTTCCAGCTGGATTTTCCTGGCATTTGCTCAGGTGCATGGAATAGCTAAATTAAAGGTTTTGCAGAGGGGTTAAGGAGGATGAAAATGTTCTTAAATGTTCATTTAGGTTTACGTCAAGAGAAGTGAACAAAACAACCTACTGGTCCAATGAGACCAAAACTGAACAAGGTATGTCATTACCCCAGTAAACCTCAAGTCAAAAGCAAAGTTTGTAGGTAGCTGGACTTAGACATACTTTTATTTTGATAATAATTCTTATCAATCTTATTTTTTGCACATTTTTAAAATAGAAGGTGGAAATGTATTTATAACCTTTTCAATAATCAATGGATGAGGTTGGAAGGCCTACTTGCCATAACCCTAATGTTCAGTTCGCTCCACAGATTCTCTATCAAATTCAAGTCAAGACTCTGGTTGAACTAGAGGTTGAGCTAGACTTTTCCTGTTGCTTAAAAAAATAACCGGTCAAATACGGGAAATATTCTGTTAACGCGACCTCTGGGTTGAGCTACTCCTAAATGTTACTTCCAATCAGAAGAAACATGTTGGTAAAATCAAACAATTATTTTAAACTTAAACCTGGCCTGAGTATGGTTAACAGTATAGAGGAAAATAATCACAGAAATTCTTGAAATTGAAGTGGGTGAACCTTCTTTTTACCATTAAAGCATGTTGTAAGGGCCAGTGAGTATCATTGGTGAACACATTTGTGATTGGACACCTACACCAGGATATATGAAGAACGACTAAAAATTCAAAATAAACAGGAAACAGTTGTAAATGTTGTTCTCTGTATTTTTAACAAATCATGTAAAAGAAAAACTTTGAAAATGAGATGAAATCTAACAATAAAACACAAGCCTTTCAAAATGTCTTACATTTACACATTTATCATGACCAGGAAAATATACACTTTTTCTTTGACAAAGCTGAAGAATCGTGGATGGACGTCACGCGAAGCAACGTGAACGTAAGCAAGCAAAGCAGCGAGGTACCTTTGCAGACGGTCCCGTTGCCCGTGTATCCCGGCTTGCAGGAGCAGCTGTGGCCTCCGACCATGTTGAAGCACAGGGCGTTCTCATCGCAGTTGTGGAGTCCGCTGAGACACTCGTCATGCTCTAAAAGCAAGCAAACAGGCAGCTGTCAGTCTCAGCGAGTTCTCTGGAAACAACAGATGTTTTGGTGCACGTCTACGTCTTGGTTAGCTGATAAAAAAGAGACAAATGTTGATGGACCATCCTGAGAGCTGCGAACAACAACTCACCAGCCAGAAAGCACCCCTTGATTAAAGAGAAGCAAATATGAAGAATGACTGCAGCAAGTTGGAAATTTATTTTTACAGTCCATTAAGAATAAATGCCCTGACAGTTAGGCAGCTGTGAGTCTAAGATATGAGTCCAGAATGAGTAATTCCTCTGGCTCCGATCGCGATATGACGTAGAAATGGTCTCAGATGTTTTGCTGCTATTAGTTGTGTTTATGTGGCACATTATGAGGGATGGGAAAAGCTTTGGTGACGGTCTGCACTTCCTAAACAACAACATTTGCTACTCATCTATTAGTAAGTCGCACACTTCCTATAGATTTATTTAAAATCCAGCAGCCTTTAATTACCCAGGAAACTCAGAAAGGAGATTTGTAATCTCACTGAGTTTTTTTTTCCTTCTTAAAAGAGGTTAAATAATAAGGAAAGTTTAGGCAATGCACATTTTTATAATTGGTGTGTTAAGTGCCCACAGGAGATGTTTTCCGAAGGTTTTATACAAGCAAAGAAATGGTCTCCTTAAAACATAAGCTTCATCATTAGACAGAATTTTTTTATGTCAGTCTCAGCAAGGTTGAAAAACAGCTTCAGGTTGGAGGAACAAAATGGTTTCTGTCATCAAGATGTACCGTTTGAGCCAAGTGTTACCTGATTCTTTTGGCTCTTATGGCCCTTCTCCATTAGCACCTGCTCTGCTCAACTTGATGCATAGTTTGGGTGGGTTTTCATTACGTTTGAGTAAAGGCTCCATGTGGGTGGGGTCATAGAACCCACAGATTACTTTCATAGTCCAAAAAGTAACATGTGCAATGCAAACACAACAAAACAATGGAAGGAGGTTGAAATCATAGTGACGCTGTATCCTACTGTAACACAGTAGTACACAGTGTAGCTCCACTCCAAATGTCAAACAAATTGACCTTTGATGGACTGGCAACATGCCCAGTGTACCCCAGCTATCAACTATTGACCGCTGGAGATAGACTCCAACACCAATGCAAGGATAAGTGAATATAAACAATGGAAAGATGTTAAATATGTTGTGCAGATAATGGGAATGCACTTCTGGACATCACAGATATAGATTTTAATTAAAATTGTGCTGAAATATAAATTTGCACAGCATGCTGATGAAGCTCTGGAGTATAATAAGCATCATATCACCCATTTACCAAAAGCTCTGTATTTGTCCGGTACAGTAAACGTCCGAAGCAGACGACTTAGAAGGTTGTAAAACTGCAAATTTTCCTCAGCTAAAAGTGAGGCATTTTAGTTTAGTTCAATGTCTTTATTTAGCAAATTTAACAAGTTTTTACACTCCAGTGGGCAACAAATAACTTGCTGGAATTTGAAAGAAAGCAGAAGAGTTTTCTGATAGTTCTTAATGCAGACCATAGAGCATTACATTCATCTGTTGTTACATCCTCTTTTATTAATTTCCTCAATATAAGTAATTTTTTTTGAGAATCAAAGTTTACCTTTGTATTTTTTTTATAGATTCACATAGATAAATGTATATTTCTCACCTAGAAGTCACCTGGAATCCAACTTTAAAAATTAACTTTTCTAAAGAGATGCAAACAAAACTGGTAATGAAATATTCCTATTTCAGCAGGGCAGTTCTCTAACTTTTAAACCTACAACATTTCAGCTCATTTTATCATGTGTTTATAGTGCAGAAACCATTTTTAGAAGCTGATGAAAGGACAAGTGGTCAATTGAATCTTTTGGAAAATGTTAAGACTTGTTGAAATCACAAACTTTGGGAGTCCAGCAGCTAACTGGACGTGACTGTAGAAATAATCGTTGTTCTTTACTTTCAACTGCATTTTGTGCAGACATCAAGCAGATTTCCACATCGCCCTTCAGTCACTGTTTTATACAAAGCAGCACTTTATTTAATTTTTTATTTATTTATTTTATTTTTACTTTTTTGCTAGCACATGTTGCTTTTGAAATGTTGCATAAGAAAAAGAAACAGCTACGGGAACAGGAAGATGGAATCCGAAAAGTGAGAAAATCCGAATCCTAAAAGCTTGTTGCTTTCACCTTAGTCACATCATCCATTTGCCTTCCATCATCCAATCCATTACATCCCCTGAATGCACCGTGTTTCCATCCAAATTGAAAGTGACATTGTGATGAGCTCCTCCGTCGAGGCCATGATGCGTGTGTGTGCGTGTGTGTGAGATGGATTGAAGGACACTTTAAAGGGGCCCAGAGCTCGCCTCTTGCTGCTGGGCGGCATAAAGGCTCTCGCAGATATTTAGAAACAAAAATAAAAGCTCGGGAGAGAGACGGAAACTAAATTAGAGGAGACTATTTGTCTGTCTCACCAGACAGAGAGTAGGCATTGGAGCCACAAAGGAACTCCGCTTGTGTCACTGTGTGTGTCTCATCACTACAACCCTGGAATTTGTTACTTAGGAATTTAGGCCCATTACACCCCTGCACTCGGTGTAAACGATTCCCATTTTAATCGCCTCCTAAATCCCTAGGATGGGTGTGTGTTGGTGCGCTGGCATGTGTATGTGTGTGTTACCTCGCTGGCTGCTGCAGTTCAGGCTGCAGACAGATAAACAATCAATTATGTAGAGCCTGTCATCGGGGAGCTCTTACTATGGCTGCTTGTTTCTCCTGAAGCTTGTTTTCCCTCCACCTTTTGCCAAAACAATACCAGCCTCTGCACCGTCTCACCTCAGATAGACGACAATACCTCAGTTTTTATGCTACAGAATGGAGAGTGATGATTTTATAAAGTTAGTGGCAAGAAAAAAATAGCCAATGAAGAGTTTCTAGAGAGGATAAAAGAGTAAACAGAAAACTGATGATTTAGTTTTAAGATGTTCAGCAGCAGAATCATATTTAGAATCAATTAATGTATATTTAATGACTGTGCTACAAAATGCCAGGCTAAGCAACTGTATTTTGAGTGAAAAAATTAATTTTATGGAAAACAAAAGCATTGTTTTACTTGATAAATAACTCGCAATCTTTGCCCACCCAAAGAGAAGAAGGACAAGAACCGAGGAATAATAAGCTCCAACAGATCCCTCATTATAGAAAACCGTATGGCAAATCCTCTTACAAAAATCTGTGAAGATGTGGTAGATTTGCAGACGCAGTAAACAGAAAATTGCTGCAAAGCCTAAACTTCAAGATACTCTTTTGGTTCGTTTCAGTGCTGGCTAGGTGTTTTTGAATTACGGTTTGCGATACAAGTGTGCTGACAAATGGAGATAAATCTGGCAAAGCCATGGCTGGCTCTTCTTCCTCCTCTTCGCGGTTACCAAAAATCTTTACTGGCGCGTTATTGACACTTGACAGAGTCAAAAGTTTCACTGCGTAAATGTAGCATTTTACTCTGACTTTTAACTCCAACGTCAGAGCCGATTTACACTCCATATAGTTATAAATACTCTATTTAGATTGAATTAGGTTAACACTGGAATATTAACACTGCATTTTTTACTGTGCAACAAATACCTGAAACTATGTTCATATCATTCATAAAAAAGGGTAAATTAAACATGATCATATCTTAAAGAGTTAAAGAAATCTTGAGAAATTTTTAGATTGCTATGCGCAGCAATTAGGTTCATTTTTATTTCACACCAGAAACCTTTATTTTCTCTAAAAATTTAGTCCAACACAATTAGCACTATGTTTTTGCCCTAGCAGAAAATGATCAGGTAGATTGATTCTGCTGTTGTCATATGAAAGGCGCAGGTAAAAGAGCCCACCTAAATCACTCTATTAGTCTGATTAGCTCACTGACTGCTAAAGCAAGAGCAGATGTGCTCTAATCATTGTCGTCTTCCCTAGAAATGAGACACCCAGAGGAAAGCATCATGATATCATTATCTTGCAATGAAAAAGCTTCACAGTAAGGAGACTGGAGCATTCAATATATTAAATAACTCTAGCCTGAAGGAGCAAAATGCTTTAGCATACCATCTAGCCTTGTTGCCACCAAGGCAGAGTTTTCTAACCATGGGTGGGTTTGAGATCACCTTTGATTATAGGAATTTAGCAATGGATAAATTGTACAGCTTTTTTTTTCTAAAACTATAACTATTTATTACCACTTTTTAGGTAACTGCAGGGCAGAGCAATCGTAGCCCCACAAACACAAACAATGCACTTGAAAAATGTTTCTTTAGTCACACAGAGAATTATCATTTTTATCACTAAGCTGCACACAATAACTTCATTTAATCATATTTTCAAATTTATTGGATGGGCTCAATGAACTAAGAGTAGAGAAAATAGTAAAACTAAATCAATTAACATCATTAATTGGAATTTATAAATCAAAATTCTTATGATAAGAAATTTCTCATGATACAAGGTAAACGATACAATAAATGACAACCCCTACTGTGAATCTTTCATACTGAATTATGTTATGGTTCTGAAATGAATTTGGATATAAATTCTACTTAACTGGACATGGATTACTAATACTCATGGTAATCTTATAAAACGTCTAAAGGGACATTTGTTGAAATTTGGTGTGATGGAAATAAAACTAAAGTGGTAAAATAACCAATAGGCAGAAACTCTCTTTGTCTACAGTTTCTCTTTACAGTGTCACACTGAAAATCATCTTTTCTCAGCTCTGCTGTTGACAATCCCCCTCCTGCTTCACCTTTGGCCTGCGCCCTTTCCTCCATCCTCTGTCTTCCATCCATCCATCACTTACTTAGCATCAGGGGCTAAGGTCTGGCTACCGAAGGATTAGAACATGGGCACACAGCAGAAGAATGCACTGTAGCTACAGCAGACCAAGTGCACACACACAGTCCTGAGGGCAGCCTTATTTTAAAACATTCTGACAGAGAGCACCACCAGGCTGCTACCTTTCATGGATTTGCTGCTAATCTCACATTGCGATGAGGATCTTGGGCATTTGTGGGGAAGTCGAAAAGCAGAGGGCAGGAAGAGAGGAGGAATACTGCACCGCAATGGCTCATTTCTTTCTATCTATCTATCTATCTATCTATCTATCTGTCTGTCTGTCTGTCTGTCTGTCTGTCTGTCTGTCTGTCTGTCCCTAGATACCTTATGTACCTACATAGATACACAGATAGCTAGATATCTAGAAAAATGCACTGACAGATATATAACTAGCTAGCTGTATATCTAGCTAGCTTGATATACAGCTACCTTTCATAGAGCTATATCTATGAAAGCTTTCATAGAGCTAGCCAGCTATGTATCTAGACAGCTAGTTATAGAGCTGCCTAGCTCTATAACTAGAGCTACTAGGTAGCTAGCTATAAATCTATCTATGTATCTACCTATCTAGATACAAAGCTAGCTATGTGTCTAGATAGCTATCTAAATATCTATCTAACTATAACACTTAAATAAGTGCACCAGGTCCATATCTCCCTACAAGTTATCTGACGGAAAATATAGACTTCTATTGAGCGGAAATAAAAACCAGGGCTCCATGCCTTAAATGTGCAGATCAATCCTTTACAACTATTCTACGCATGAACATTCACCCATGAAATGAGCTGGGGTCGACTTAATCCGCCTTACTCCGGGCGACCGGCCCACATGCAACACTCTTAACACACATGGAGAAACGGCAGTCAATACTGGAAGCCCCGTTTCTGCTGAGTCGGCTGTTTGTTAATTGGTGAAAGTCATTGCAGATAATAAAAGGCTTTTGTAAATCATGCGAATGCACAGTGTCGATAGCTTCTGGAGGGGACGGCGGTTTAATGTTCCCCTCCTGTTGTAATATTTTATCTGCGGGCAAATTAGAGGAATCACTGTTCCCACTGGACTCTTCCAACGCAAGCAGGTGTTTTATTGCTACGCCACGCTTCTATTTCTGGTGTCAATTACTACCAGCAGGATTATGGTGGTGACGCAACACTCTGCATAAAGGCATGTGTCAGGAAAAGCAGTAGTGTTTGCTGCTTTAAAAACGCCGCATTGCCCATTTCATGCAGTAAAAACTCAGATGTTTTTAAATGCATATCAACATGTCAGGAATTGCTATGCTGTATATTCTAAATTCCTTTCAGAAAGCCATATAATTTCTTGTTTGCTCTTTGGAAAGTGATGAAATTGATCAATAGTTCAACGGGTATGAATACTTTGTATTTTTTTTTTGCTTTCATTTTAATTTCCCCCATAATGCATCACTCTAATGATGTCTCAGCAGAGAGGTGCAGTGCTGTGTTGGTAGGAGAGCTCAGTTCAATAAACCAGCTGGAACATCACAACAACAATTTCACCGAGGCAGGGATGAGAAAAGTAATTACATCAAGTTTTCACAAAAACCTCACTTTAATCACAAAAAATGACTTTTATAAAGAGACACGTCGCTGTGTGTTTCACTGCGGCGCCGTGAAGGCGTTGTTAATGGGAAAATATATAAAATGTAGTGGCACAGTTTAATCCCCTGGGTTCTGGGAGAATTAATCTTCATTGTGGATTTCGAGAGGAAGCACACAGTGAAAGAAAGACAAATGGGGGGGACTCTTGCTGAGGAAACAAGGTGAGTGAAATGGCATAAGGAACGGTGGCCACCTGAAGACGACTCACTAATTAAATACCTCCCAAGAACAAAACGCAGCCTAAGAATGTATTATTTGAGTAAAAGTTCTGTTTGCATTTCTAGGTTCTTTATTTTCTGACTTCCACTGAAACCCAAGCAGAGAAACTCTTCAAAGAAGGGCTTGTTTTTTTTCCTTTTTTGTACGGCTGTTTGTCGTGTTTGTCTGTCTTAGCAACTGTAATTCGAACTCCAAATGCACTGCGGGATGTTCTGCAGGCCTAAATCATCCAGTACCGAGCACAGGCGGCGGCAGGCTCCCTCGCTACGCCGCCGCTGAGTTAGACTGCATCGGTGTAAATTGCTTCCTTAATTACAGGCACAGAGGAAACGCAGCATGTCGCTGCCCTCCTCGGAGATGATTCGCACAGGGAGCTACTTAGCATCGTGTTTCACAAGCTGCAAACAGCTGCACAGGAGCAAGTGGAGCTGCACATCCTCGGGCTGGGAGCGCGAGGAGGGAGGGTGACATTGTGACGTTCTTGTTGAAGGATGGAGGGATTACATCATGTAAAGAATGCTGACTCAGACCTTTTTTTATTATTATTATTTACAGATTTAACTTTACATTAACTTTGCATTTCTTGCATGTTAGTTCTGATTTGTCCTTTTTGCACACTTTTGTTCAGAATTGTGTTGGTTGAGGAATTTCTGTTTTGGGACAATTATCCCCATCTGGTTTTGGATATTGTGCAGCTGGAAGGATTTTTGCTTGTACGTTTTTCACTTTAGGATAGTTGGGTTCTGATGCATAACCATGGCAACAAGATATTGTTTTCACAAATGGGAGCAGACGATCAGCATCTCAAAAGTGCAACTAATATCTGAACTACAACCCCAAGTCCTGATATTTGGGATGGTAATTCAGGCTTCAGTCAAAGACCTCTAAGTTTGTCGTAAAACTGACTGCTACCAGAGATCCTTAATGCCTACAGCATCACCGTCCACAATGACACTTTGAAGATAATTAGTTGACATGAGTTTCTACAACATTTATTTCTCTTTTGGGATTAATAAAGTAGTTTTTCTAGTTTGAATTTGGGAGAACATAAACACCCAACTGCTTTCTAATGCTGACATTGCTCATTTGTGTGACTTTCTTCCCTTACAGACAGCTGATTTTACATGTTGCCAGCAGCTTCCAAGTGATTCACAATAAATCTCTGCAAATATTCAGATCAGTTTACACAGCTTTGCCAGGCAGAATACTGAGGTAACACATAATAACCCTATTCTAGTCATATCAGTCCAGAAAGAGCCCAGTTGAAAAGGGAACTCTGAGCAGAGCTTCAATCATCTGCTAATGTTGAACGGAAACATTTTTTTAGACTACCAACAATAAAATGCAACAGTTCTGCAAAAGCTTGTTGATGGAAATCTGCAGCATCTGACAGGACCATGGAGACCTGGCTATGTCCTCCTGTACTCTGTGAAAGCAATGATAATTAACCGTAATGGTCTTAACGTGACCCCAAATCTACTGCGATCATGACAACTGCAGGTAGACTCCAAGAAACACATGCTGGTGTTTTTCTGTAAAAATAAATACAGTAAAAATGGTTTACAAAAAGCACTGAATGCATCACAGTTAATTCTATTCTGAATCTGATAAAGATTGTGTAGACAGATCTAAAGATTAGGGTAATGGTAAGGAGGCCTTTCAACAGCAAAGAAGAAAACTCCAGTAAAAAGTGGAACATTTGAAAAAGGTTGGCTAGCATTTCTCATAAGGGAACAATCAAACGATTGTTGACATGCCAACAGCGATCGATGAATAAGAAGGACGAGTTGTTTTCAGCATTATATTTTAAATACTATTTAAGCAAAAACGGACAATTTCCTTTTTTCAAAATTGATCCTGCTTTTACATTGCTTCATTGAGTGGTGTAAGATTATACATTATTTACTATCAGAAACAAACGTTTTGGTAGAATAAAGCAAATTTTAATTCTTACTCTGCCCTGTGAAGAGTTAACTCTATTCAGAGAAATAATTGAACTTCAGTATTAATGGTTACCATGTTAAAAAAAAAGATTGTTTTTCAACAATATAATCTTTGACATTATCATCATTTGTATTCCTGATGATATTGTTAAATAAATGTACAATTCCCTCACTTTATACTTTACTTTTTAACGTTCTTTTGTGTTTTATTTACCGTGGTCATAGCAACTGAGCTAACAGGCGCGGGGAGGAAAAAGAGCGACGGCGGTTCTAGTTAGCTGAGGTATAAACCTGCTGCACAGGAGCTGCTGCGATCTGTTTTTATGTACAGATTGCTTAATATACTGTCAGTTATCAGCTATGAAATAAAACGGTTTTATAAAACGGTTCAGAAAGTTGTAGGAAAGTAATATTATGTTGTCTAGATTGTTTTTACGTTACATGAGTCGAATCTGTTTAGCTATACTGTGTCTTTCTGTGAACAAGTTGGTGTACAGATAAAAAAAAAAAACAAATATATTGTGTAGTGTTTATGCAGTAGCATATATGGTAACAAATGGGGGTTATTCTGACAAAGCTTTCAGGAATAAGTATATTGTCTAGAATGACAAAGAAAATAACATGGACACAATGATTATTCTGAAGAAAGATCACATCTGGTGTTGTTTGGAAATGTTTAATAAATGTTTAATCAGAACAAATTCCAGGAGGATTAGTGAAGCACAGATTTGTTTCTGCCTCATCACTCCTACCTGTTCTATATTTTCTTCAGGAAAATCAGGATGTGTTACACTGACACCAGTCCTGGTATGTGTAACACATGCTACAATTACAATCTTTAATCTGCTTTCTGGAGATGTTGGCATCAAGCCTCCATGGGGACAAAGCGGAATTTTATTTTGGGGCCCTCTATAGATAATTCGATTAGATAATTCGAACAACTGCTATAAACTAATTGCATCTCTGAATAGTGCTGTTTATGTTATATCTTATATGCATACCAACTAGTGGTGGCAAAAACAAACAACAAAAAAACTAGTATGCTCTGGACTTAAGATCGAGTACATGCACACATATTCATGACATGCTTTGATTAAACTTATTTATCTTTGGTGTAATTCCAGTACCGAAAAATTTACTTTATACCAGGTGAGTCTCCCTCACCTGAGAATGTGAACCTGTACTGGGCTGATTCTGTATCTTCAAATAATTTTAACAATGCAGGAAAGACCTGAGATGGATTTGAAGTGACAATAATAAACATCTGCAGAAAGGAACTGCATGCCTTCTCTTAAGTATAGTGGGAGGTCAATCATGCTGTTTCTCTTCCAAAGGCTCTAACGTTGTTAGAGTGCATGACATCATGAAAATATTTAAATCATATGATATCAAAAATGTGTCTTACAACATCAAAAGGACATTATGGACAAATCAATACAGAAATGGTTCAACAGACAGAAAACCTGCCATCATTTATTGTAGGATATGTTCCCCCTTTTCTCCTGCATCAGTAGAATTAATTTTCCCAAATATTGAAGCTTTTAAACATGGTCAGGCTTTGGTTTTGTTAAAAGCATGGCTGACATCACATTGGTCTGTTTGTCTCGTGAATAACTGAGGGAAACATCCAACAAGGCGTTTCAACAGCTTGGCTCATCTACAACTTAACCAGAAAAAAATAGGTGTGAATTATCGACAAAGTTGTTGAACTGGACTCTGGTTTCATGTTTGATCAAAAACAAACTGGTTTTGCCGTCTCCACTCCTTGTCCCACTGTTGAGGTTTTTACCGACTTTCTCTTTCTGTGTCGTACACAAAAATGCACAAACCCAGGGCTTGAAGTGAGGATCGTCTGTCATGGTCAAAGTGGCCTGGGCTTGACTGAGGATTTTTGCTCAAGGCAACAGAATCAGTATTCTCATCAACTATAAACTAGTCTTTTAAAAAAACTTGAAGTTGGACATATGTGAACAATGCTAAAGAAAAAAAAATGTTCAGCGTTAAAAGAAGGCGACATTTTTTTAGCACATGTTGCATCATACGGTAGATGTCAGCTTTTTGTAAAATGATTTCTATGTCACAGTCTCTACTTGTTCTCTTACTCTCTCATGTTGTTCTCTTACAAGTACTTTGAAAAAGGACATCACTACAAAAGTGATCCATGCTGTGTGAAAAAAGATTTTCCTTTTCTAATGATAGTAAAGTTATTTTTGCGTGTATAATCTGATAGTTTTAACTCGAATATAGAAATGCACCAAGCAGGTCTCTAATGGTAAATATTGATCTTTGCTTTTCTTTGAGTTCTGATCTACTGCTACCGATTTTGACCGATTTGTTTTTCCTCATACTAATAAGCACAAGGACAGGACTAAAAGCTGCAGAGTTAGTCAATTTAAATGAATAAAAATAAAGAAAATGGTAGGGTGGCGTATTCATGCATTAAAAAAAATATGTCCCAAACCTTCCTCTGATTTTTGTTGAAAACTGTTGAGTCCTTATTTTTGAATATTTTAATGAATAAAAATAAATATATTTGGGATTATAAGTGATCTGACTCAGCTGCAAGTCCCTTGGATGTTGATATTTTTATTTGTAATAAATGCACAGTATATTCTTTTATAGCCTTGTACAGTATATTATTATTTCACTACTATCATTGTTATTGTTCACAACATTGTTAACACTTTAAGAAGTTTTTTTTGTATGAAACTTTATACTTTGTGCTGCTGTTACACCTGAATTCCCCCCTTTGCGTTTTTATTCTATTCCATATATCAGGACGATTGGTTGGTGCATCTGTTTTACAATATTAAAGTCCACAAATAGAGCCAACTCATCCTGAATGCAATTCGTCAGAAGGCCAGAGGAGGCGCTCACCTGTGCAGGAGTAGTCGTCGATCCTGATGTAGCCCGTGTGGCAGATGCACATGAAGGAACCAGGGGTGTTAACACACATGGTGTTCTCTCTGCAGTAATGTTTCCCTTCAGCACATTCATCAATATCTAAAGAATTAAAAGAGAGAGAGACACAGAGAGCGAGAGAAAGAGAGAGAGATGTTTAGTATAGACGTAAACTGTGCTGTATCCTAAGTCTGATTTAAAAAAGATAAATAAATCAATGCTACAATAATTAAACTAAACAAACTGTGATTTTCCATGTTGTCAAATGTGGCTTTGCTGTTTATGCCTCAGTTGTCAGCAATGCATCAAGGACACATATTTAAAGCAACCTTACTGTCACGACATCTGTTACATATGATCTATTTTGAGCATTGCTAGAAGGAGATGTTTCCGGCCACCTGGGGGTCCTAAAGCCTCCTGCAGAACCAATAACAGAAGACCATTTGTCTTCATGAGAGGAAGACAGAGGTCGACATGTAGATGGGCAATGAGATGGGCGCTGAGCACTTAAAGTTACACCACTCCATCTTCAATGTGCTGCGAGAGAAGCCCTCGACATCCAACAGCAGCTCCTCTCCTGGCCCAACAAGCACATCATTTAGCTTTTAGCATATTTTACTTTTCTGCTGTAAATAGACACCAGGGAGCTGCAAAACTAAACTTTGAAATGTGGTTCAGGCAAATCCGGAAATGTCCCCTGATGTTGAGCGGCACCTTACTCAGACATTTTCAAGAAATCAGAATTTACATCCCGAAGAGGCTCTTTTGTCAGACTAAAAGTCTGTTTTGAAAAGATCGACCTTTAAGCAGATAACAAACATACTTTCATTTAAGGCCAGACTTCTGTTTTTAAAAATTGTTTTTTTATTGATCCAATGCCATATTCTCTTCTCAAATGTCACGTTTTCATTAACTGCCAGCAGAAACTCATCAGTAAGAGAAATAAAGGTGTTGAAACAGAATTGCTTTAATTCAATAGGAACATACCATGTTATGAAGTTCCATATTTGTTTCATCAGAATATTTGCATCAAGATGTTTGTGTTTTTTTTTTTTTCGACAAATATGAAATAGACCTTTGGATGACAAAGGCTTTTACCTTGGAACTACCATGGACACCGTTTTTATCCATTCTCTTTTTCTTAATGTTGAATAATGAAAATACTAAAACTATAAATTGTATTTACTCAAGTTATCTTTGCTTGAAGTTATTTATCTTCGAAAATCAGAAATAGAATCTGTAACAGAGCAAATTACTTTGTCCAGATAAATTCTGTAGAAGTTGAAAACGAGTAATTTTCTACAAAAATACTTCAGGCTGAACTTCTATATTATTCTACTGTTGCAGTTAAAAATAATAAAAAGTGTAATTTTACTGCATTTTGGAATCGCTGAATCCGGTAGGTCTATAAATGTCAAACGCTGTCAAATGAAAATAAAGGGAGACGGTTAAGAACCAGATTTATAGAGCTCTAATCTAGTTACACAGATCACTCACGGTGCTTTTACACCATGAATAAGAACTAAGACGTACATTCTTATGAGCAGGTTAGTAGGCAACTCAAGGGTTGAAATGTTGACTTTTTCTGGGAATGTGTAGAAGTCATGCTCTCATTTAGCAAAAACAGTTTAAAAAGACACATGAATTCTCCTTCTTTTATTTGCCAAAAAGACTCCAACCTGTCCCGCTCCAACTTCTAGCTTCTTTTCTGCTTTCAAACTTAAAAAAAAGAAAATTATTCCTGCTGATCTGCACAGATTCCTTTCAAGTAACCTCTCATCAGGATTCTCCTGTTACCCAGAACTGCGTGCGTTTCAAAAATTGTACGGCCTTGAATTAATCTCTTCTCTCTTTTAGTCAGTTATTCAATGCAAACCCAAGTGTCCAGAACAGGAATTCGTTGGTATTGCTTTGTCTTTGCTCTACAAAACAAAAATGATCTCACACGTAACCACAGCAGCTCTACCTCAGCGTTGTTTATATAACAGACTTACGTAAACCCTTCTGTACAGCGTCGTTATTAAAACTTGGTTAGAGCAGGTTGAAGAATATCTTTTATTAGATTTCCTTTATTTATTTCTTCCCAATCAGGACTTCATATTTGGAATCCATGTTTCCTTAGCAACAGCTATTCTCGGTTCCTAAACCGCAAGCCAAACCTTCACACAGGCAGAAAAAATCAAAAAAATCATAACGCTGCCAGGGCAAATAAAACAATCTTGATAATGTGATGCAATCAAATGCAATCCCATGTAAATATAGGTCAGGCTGACTAAACCCAGCCAGCATTAATACGCTCTGAGGCCTCGCCCCAATTCATAGCACGGGTTAAACGTAGGGACTTTTCTGTGAGACGAGCGCCGCCATCCTTGACGTTAGCAATTTATTATTCATTCACTGTATTCAGTGTCTCTGAGAGCACAAGAGGACGTTCACCCCTGAGTACGTTCGGTGCCAGATGCTTTCGTGAAGAGCTCTTGAAACTGAATTTCAATTGATTTGCATTGGCATTCACTCTGCTTCCATGTCCTTGGGTAGAGAACCACCCACCGCCCCGCGAGCTAAGAGCCCGACACCTGCCAACGACGGTGGCATTCATGTCCTCTTTCACGGCGCCATCAATGCGCGCTGCCTCCAGCTATTCAGCAGTCTCATTGATAAGTGACGCAGGCGGACAATTGCCGGCAAACTATTGAAGTACATGTGTCCTTCACTTTATGAATGAGGGGGGTTAATTAAAACTGTCACTAGCTTTGAAAAAGAAATAAAATAAAATAAAATAAAACAGGGACATAGCGAGATTAAAAAGTAAATCTGAAGGAGAGTAGGCGGTAGACGGCCACGCAGGTGAGTGAATGTCTAGTCATGAAGCAAAAACACGAGGGGGGGTCAGAGGTTACTGGAGACGGGTAGGGGAGAGAAAGAAAGACTGAGGTTGTGAAGGACAGAGTCAGTGTGGAGAGGTTGAAAAGTATGTGCCCGAGTGTAAATAACTGAGAAAAAAAAGCATGAAAAAGCAAATCAGAGTTCTGGCTTTCCCTACAGGCGTCCTTCAGTTGAGATATTGAACTGCTTTGTCAAAATTTGTCCCCTCAGAATGATTCTGCCACTAATGTTTGGACGGTAAATAGGAGAATAACTTTAGGTCGAGAAATCCTTTAGCAGAGATCGTAAAGTGTAACTAACCCCCCTTTGAAAGCATAACCACGCCCTGAGACAGTCATTTAAAAACTACACCAAAGTGGGCGGAGCCAAGAGAGACAGAGGGGCATGGCCGAATGCAGGGCTGTGGTCAGGACAAAGGAAAGCACTGTTGTCAACTTAGCAACTTTTTCAGTATAATTAAGAAGCTTTCAGACCATTCTTAAAACTTTTTCTTTAAAAGCAATAAGCGACAAATCCAGTTAATTTTTTCTGTTTTACCAAGGTCTTTAGTGACGATACGTGAAGCGCAGATCGCTCTGCAACAAGCCCTCCTCGGTAAGCCCCTCCCACTTCCTGTAGCAAACCACCTGCAGTCAGAGCAGAGGAAACCCATTCCACTCCATGTCCACACTCCGAATGAATCACACATGGGCAAAGCTGAAACGCTTTCGATTAATGGTCACAACTGTCACTCCTGACATGCCACAGAGGCGCGTCTGAGTGGGACGGTTTTATACCCGAACATGGGGCTGTGATGTAAATGACAAACAAACTGCAACGTTGTAGCCAACATTCGACCCAAAAAGGGCAGTACCAGGACAGTTTTAGGTCAAATATTGCAGAATTAAACAAATTTGAATAATAATAACAAAACAAACAAAAAATAAATAAATCACCTTCAGGGACGACTTTATACAGTTTATCTCCAGAACAAGTTGATTTGAGGTTAGTTACTCTAGAATATCAGTCTACTATCACCCCCAACAAAATGATGCAACTATAACTGTGTTTCACTGTGTTCAGGGCATTTTGCATTGACTAATAACAACCTGCTTGGCTGAGTGAGTGGGTCAGAGAGGGGATTCACAAAGAGAAAAGCCAGGAGAACAACTTCAGGCCCTTTACGGAGGTATTCTTCAGAAGGGATTTTAAGGAGAACTGCTTGGTCAAAAAGCTTCCCAATGGCATGCTTTGGCTCAATAGTTTCTCAGGATTTGCATAGCATAGCAGAACGCTGCTAGCACATTGTTTCGCTGTGGGGACAGGATGTTAAGAGGCTTCGCATTCACTACAAACAAACTGTAAGTGAGTGGGTTATTAAGAAGATTTATTGCAAAAAAGAAAGAAGAAACGGCTTTAGATTGTTAGTGTGAATAGAAAATAGGGCAGGCTCTTGACACAGGTATCCTTAAGGAAAGACCGTACGGAACTGTTTAGTCATAGATTGTTTGACATTGATTTAGAGGCCATTAAGCCCACCCATCCATCCAGCCCCTGCTGACAGGACTTGCGTCTATTAAAACAGTTTATTAGGAGGTGAGATGATGAGGGGGCGCTCCACCAGCGCATCGGGGAGAGCAACCATCTCCATCTCTATTAACACACTCCATTTTCTTGATTGGCCTGTCACATGGACACACGTGATGTGCCAAGCAAAGAGGGTTGGCCGAGTCAGCGGCGGCTTTTATCCCTAAACGGAGCGCTCGCGGGTCACCCTGTTGCCGCACAACGATGGATGGCGGGATAATGGCTGTGTTCTTTCTGTTTTTTTCACCTCAGTACCTTCCTGAATAACAAGTGAATCAATCACGGTCATATCCGAGTAGGAGGAATTGCTTTGCATTTTACAGTGCCTTGCGAAATTACTTATTCCCCTTGAACGTTTTCAGATTTGTCACGTTTACAACCACAAATTTTGAATTATTCAGTATCAGTATCACTTTGTTATTCTCCCTGTAGGGAAATTTGCTTTGCAGCCAGGTAGAACAAAAATACATACAAAAAGACATTGAAAGACATAATCTCTTTACAGAAAAGTAAATGCAAGTAATTGTGAAAAAGAAGGAAAAAGTTGAACCTCTCTCTCTCTCAAGATTTTTTAGTTTTTACAGTTTCCTCCATTCATCTGTCTGTCAACCATCATCAGCTTCCCTTTCTCTGTTGAAATAATTAAAAAAAAAACTTCCAAAGCATGTTACTGCCCCCACAATATGAGATTGGGTATTAAAGTTGTGTTAGTTTTCTGGCCCACAAAGTACTCAGTATTTCACCAAAGCAATCTGGCTGAGAAAGTGAGATGGAAAGACACGACTTATGATGAAAACTGGTTTTACTATCATTTTAAGAGAGACTTAAATGCTTAAATCTCCAAAACGTTTAACATGTACAGAGCCAGGCTATTGGAAAACTTCAATTGGTTCAGATATTTTTGCGAGATATCGTACATCACCATACCTTGCTATGCCTACAGGAGGATTTTCAGGTAGTTAAATAGCATTTACAACATCCATTAATAGCTCGCCTTATGCTTAAATGTGAAAACAAAATAAATCAAATACTTCAGTTATCGACGTCAAAAAGTTCTTTCTTGACTTCACTAACAAAATAAAATCATGTGGAAATTTAAGGCAAAACTGAAAACCGATAAAGATCTCGATGACTGATCTAAGTGCCTGGAGCGGCGGCTGGGCGCACATGCATTTATTGCTCGGCTGCTATCATCCTAACAGTTCCTGTGTTGACATTTTATTATCCCCACTATTGCTCATTCAAGCGATCCTGCAGCTGTATAAATAGGAGCTTGTAGCTTATCCCTCTTTGCATGCATGGCATGCGCGTTCTGTAGCAACCGTCCTCACTCTCCATGCCTGCAGTAACACCGAGGTCTGGGAGTAAGGAGATAACACTTCCGTTGCCTTTGGACGTCCCACAATGACACCGAAATCTGTGCCATTTCCACTACCACCAGCCTCCCTCTCGCTCTCTCTTTCCTTCCTTATCTGTTTTTGGGTTTTTTTCTTTTTTTTCTTCTGGTAAATCCCTTCCTTTACCCGCTCACTTACTCAAGCAGATTGTTTCCCCCTAAATGCTGGAGGGACAGGGCCTGCCCAAATATTCCAATAATTCTCCCTCATGTCCACAGATTTGGGAGTCAGAGAAAAGAGCAGAGAGACAAAAACCTGCCCAGACTGGCCAAACAATTTATCTCCACTGTTGGTCTTCTTTCCCTTTGGGTGTCTGAAAGGTGCCAGAGGATTGCCAGACTTTGCTTCTTTTTGTTTAGCCGGGGTGTAATTAGATCGCACATAGAACTGTAGCTGCCATTTTGGGAAATGCAGATATATTCAAAAATGTTATTGGCTTTAGAGAGAGAGAGACAAGGCGTCTTTTTTGTCCTTCTTATTTCAATCACAGCGCAAAGCCAAGCACAGCTATAGATTTCAGTGCTTGCAGTAAATCCCCTAAACCACTGCTTATAAAATGTTACTTATTTTTATTCAAGCTATGAGAGTATAAAGCGGCGTTGTCAGACTGACCTTCTGTATGTGTAAATTCACAAAGGTTTGCAGAGTGCAATAATGCAAGTTTTACTGCAGGATGTGTCTTTTAAGCTGAGTTTAAAAAAACACTAAAGCGCTGGACAGAAATTAAATGACCCAGGAGTGGAGCTGTTTTAATCTTATAGGTCACGGTGTTTGACTGCTGTTATTTTTTTGTCTTCAAAAAAACATTCAAACAGGTGTCTGTGTAAAAGAAATAAAGTAGCTCACAGTGTCTTTTTCTGAACAATCGCCAAAACACGAGCCAACAGGATTCTGGGACGGATGGATGGGAAACTTTGAAAATCGGATAAGGAATAAAGACTGGATATACAAATATTTTTTGTAAATATTCTATTGCTTTTCCATATTTAAACGTCAGACAATTCCAGAGCTACAGATTTAAATAGACATGTTTTCAACTTGGCAACTGTGCACAGATGCTTAACATCGTGTTTGTTGGAACTGAGCAGCAGCCAATTGTGACAAAGGGAATCCCATTAAACAGAAACAAGAGCAGAGTGTGCAGTTTTCTACAAAGCAGAGTAAAACACTGGGACTTTTGAGAACAGTTAAATGGCCACCACCTGATACAGAACAATGAGCATTAAATATGGGAACGTTGACGCAGGAACAGGGTTGGGTTTGTTGGTTAAATTGCAACAAAGAGCTATTATCGTAATTGTCGGAGTGTTTAAAGACATGTCCACATGCCAATCAATTTAAAAACACTCCTGAATATTTCATCGCTAACATCCACTGCTTTTTTTAAAGCGTGTGCCGATACATAACATCGAATTAAACCTCCACTTAGCAGGCTTCAATTTAGACCCAACTCAAAGAAGGCAGCCAGGGGAGGGGAGGGTGAGAACCCAAAAGATCACGACTGCCTTGTTTACGAGCAGCAGGCGCGAATGGGCTTTTGCTTTCCATCAGGACTCTCATTAATCTGGGAAATGTTTCAATCGATGGAGCATCATCATCCATCACTTGTCATTGTCTGACGTGGCCTGTTTGCTGGAGGCCTGAACAATCGGAAAGGAAGAGCACAAACAACAATCAGAGCTCTTAGGAAGGCTGATGACGGCATCTCGCTGAGAGGGGTTGCATGTGTAACGACATGTTTGCTTTCTTTCATCCGTCGCTCTGTTTTATTGTATTGTAGTTATGGGCTTCTGTACTTGTTTGTATTTTAATGGGATGTTTGTCGTCACCTGCTGTGATTAACATACAGGCTAACCATTCAGGAAACGTCAAATGTCCTTCTTAATAGACTGAGACAATGCATTCCTCAATGTATGTTCCTAACTAGCTTTAAATACCATTATGTAGCCAGAACATATGGCTAACTGATTTAAAAAAATTTATATACAATACAGACCAAAAGTTTGGACCCACCTTCTCATTCAATGAGTTTCCTTTATTTTCATGACTATTGACATTGTAGATTCACACTGAAGGCATCAAAACTATGAATTAACACANAATTAACACATGTAGAAATATGTACTAAACAAAAAAGTGTAAAACAACTGAAAATACGCCTTATATTCTAGTTTCTTTAAAGTAGCAACCTTTTGCTGTGATTACTACTTTGCACACACTCTGCATTCTCTTGATGAGCTTCAAGAGGTCGTCAGTCACCTGAAATGGTTTTCACTTCACAGGTGTGCCCTGTCAGGTTTTTCTACAATCTAATCTACAATTTCCATAGTCATGAAAATAAAGAAAACCATTTGAATGAAAGGGTGTGTCCAAACTTTTGGTCTGTACTGTATATATATATAAATTTACCTATTATAAGGAGAACTAATCTTTCTATTGTGACCTATCATTGGTGGTTTTATTTAAACAAAACGGTTAAGAGAAACAGGGTAGAAGTTCACAAATTCTGCTTTGAAAAGTGAGGCATTTATTTTGAGAAAGATACTTCATTTTCATACTTCATAAAAGCCAGCTGACCTCCTGAGGTGGGCAGAAGGACAAAGAGTATTAACTCAAAGGAATACTGTGAATCGGCAGGCCAGGTTTAGTAAAGTAAAATTTCCTTGCTAGCCATTTTAGCTCCACAGTTAGAACAAATTCCAGTTCTGATTGGCTGATCGCTTCTCCGCGATGGCTCCTCTCTCAGAAGCCTCACCTCTGTGTCGCCTTCTGAACAACGCTCAGGAAAAGAAGCCGGCCCAGACTGAGTAACGTAGGACTGATCAACCTTTGTGGACTGTGACTTAATGGTTCCTTTATATTTATTTTTACAATTGTGATTTTCAGACCTAAAACTTCTGCACTTGGTGTATGTCATAGGTCTGGAAATCCAAACAGGTTCAAAAAGAGCGGTGCAATACAACACTCCTACAACACTCCTACGACCAAAGTTAGGCGTCTTTCACTTTCCTCTTGCCAGACCTCTAAAACCAAAGTTGATGGATTATGCTAGCGGCTATGAAACTTTAGCCCGGCCTTGTTTCTCTCTCATCTTTTCCTCTCTCAACTGGCAGGTCGGATCTCAAACCAAACCAACTATCAGCATCACTCAGAGAGAAACAGACGGGTGCATCTGAAGCTTTGGTCCTGCAGTGGTAAAAGTTTATTTCCAAAGCTAACCCCACATTCTCAAATAAAGAATAGAGTAGAGGTCTACACATGGGTTTAAGGTGTTTAGATTTAAACTAAATAAAGCTGAGCCAGAGCCTAACGCAAAAACAAATGATCCACTGTACAAACAGAACCAGCCCTGAGGTATTTGTGGGACGCTGGTTATTTACAGCAGACAAAACCGTGCAGATGAAGGAAGGAAAGAGTGTTTTTGTTGGGTGACATTTCAGTTGGGTCACAGAGGTGAAAACACAACCAGTCAGGCCTCTAGCAGGTGGGAAGCCCAGCGGCTCCAGATTCATCCTGGCAGTGATTGAGGTTTGCAGGGGGAACTGAGCGCTTCAGACGCTGCCAATTAACCTGCTGCCACCTTGTGACATTTAAAAGAAAACAGCACCAATCGGGCTTGTCTGTGCACATACACAAACAGACCCGCACACTGTGAACAAAGCAGTCAAGACTTTCAGGTGATAAGACAAACTCCCTGCCTCGCAGTTGTTATTGCTATTGAACTAGATATCTGGGTTTGGGGGAGGGGGGTGTATTTATGACCTTTCCCACCGGAATGCCTAATTATTTGCACTCTCTACATCTTTATTTACGATCATATAATTTAAAAAAATATATTTTTATGTTTGAGGCGACACAGACAGAGCATATAGTTATGATAAGAGAAAGTAGAAGATTAGTGGTAGATCACCTTTCTCCACTAGGACAGCTCAACTATAATCAGGTTAATCAGACTCACTATAGTGGAAGACAGATGCAAACTTAAGAAAAGTCAAATTGTACGAAAGAGTTCTTCATCACAGTCAGGATGTGCACAGTTTTGCAACCAGCTTACTTAAGTTTCTGACTTTATTCCCCCCCTCTGATAAACTAGCTTTTTTGTGTATTACAAAATCAGACATTTTACAATGCATACATGCATTTTTCTGACTTCAGTTTCAATGTGTGACACATTATACTGCTTACATCCAATATCATGACTGTTTGCCTCAAAAAATAGACCACCCTAATATAATGTGCATCAAAATAATTCATTTTTATCCATTTTGCAGAGCATAATTGTTTTTATTTCCTGCATGAGTGCAGTAAAAACAAGCGGGCACTTATGAGCATCTCTGACAGGGATACTCTAAAGTAGGGCATTTCGAAACCAAAACAACAATGGGAGATGTCTCCGCTCGCGGTCCTCAACAATGCGGAGATGAATAATGGTATTATCTCAACACGTTGAACCACACTGATGGTTCAATTTACAAACAATCACACAGTCTGTCACGTCTCTGCTGCTCGCTTCCCTGCTTTATTCTGTCCCAAACGCTCGCAGAAGCGCGGAGCAGAATAGGCCTTCGGTCTAACTGCATCCTGAAAATGAAATGGTACGGAGCGGAAAAACCGGGCTCTTTTTTGCAGTACGAGAACACAAACGTGCACCTGCACACACACACACACACACACACGCACACACACACACACACACCTACACACACACACAGACACCCACCCACACACACACACACACACACACACACAGAGCTACACAAAGGCAGGGCCTGTATCCCCCTGAGTGTTCCCTACTGCTGTGTCTATGAAAAATTTACACAGAAGTGATCTCATCAGCTATTTTGAGCACATCTCTGACCCAGGAAGGTTTTAAAGAGCTAGTATCTGTCTCGGCTTTCTGTGATGATTGTGTTCCCGTCTGACGGTGTTGTGAGCGCGCGTGTGTACATAAAACACAATCAGCCGGGTGCCTTCTTTGTCTTACTGCTCCGTAATATCTCTGCACCGCACCGTGCGATTCTGAAAATTGCCTCCGAGTTGGACCTTTCCGGCTCATGTCGCAGACATCGCCATTGCTGCAACTCCAGCATTGAAAGCAGACCATATTACTCATCTTTTTGTGTATCTCTTGCAGACACAAAACAGTTTATCAATTACTGCAGAAGAAGCATTTTGCTCTTCCACCTGCAGGATTCTCAATAATTTTGACAAGACTCCTTTTATTCTCCTCACAGGACACACACACACACACAATCATTGAGCAAGTGAGTTACAGAGAGAGACAAAAAAAAAATCTATTGCTTTTGAAAGAACTCCATCAGCAAATTGAGTCAATTTCAGGATTCTCTGTGAAGTCTCTGATGCAAAGGCTCACCACAAACACTGCAATCCAATTTTATAGAGGCAGCCAGGCTGCTCTTGAGATGAATAGTCCGGATCTGAAGTGTTGATGTTGGAGGCACAGGTCTACTTGCTCGTACTTACTTTCCCACAGGTAATGAGACGGGCTCCTCCATCCTTATTTCAACAACTAGGAACCTCGGAAACTGTTCAAGGAGAGGCAGGAATGAAAGGAAAAAGAAAACATGCACATTTTCCGAGGGTTTTCAGTGGATTTGGAGAGATCTACTGGACATGTAACAAATGAGGCAGCCTTTTCTGATACAACGTTCTCAAGCTAAGTTTATTTATATAGCACAAAACCCAGTTCACTCAAAATCCTTTTGATTCAACCCAATTTATTCCAATATAACTCAAATCAGGCAGAATCAGGTGATTGTATAAAAAAAGAAAACATTACTTAATCTTCACTTTACTACTCACTTTCATCTATAACAAGCATTGGCAACAAGAGAAGAAGAGCAAGTTCCCTTTAGCAGAAAGAAACCTCCAGCAAAACCAAGTTCAGCATAGATGCACTGAATCAGGTGTATTTTCAAACAAATACAGTGCTGTGAAAAGTTATTTGCCTGCTTACAGATTTTTCTATTTTCACACGTATACATATTAATAGATAATTGAACAAATTTTGATATTGGACAAATTTACCCTGAATAAGTACAACAGATGAATTCACCTACTTGGGGTGGAAAAAAGCTATCCAAAACAGTTTAGTTCTTTGTGAAAAAAAGTAATCTTCCCCTTGAGGAATTAGTCAAGATTAACCCGTATTTGGACAAATTAATTTCAATGTTTTAGCCAGACTGAGGCCTGATTACTACCAGACCTGTAGAAAAAAAGTGAAACAACATGAAGTAGCCAAAAATGTCTGAAAAAAAAAAAAAGCACCAGATCCTGCCACAATCTAGAGAAATTCAAGAGCACAATAGAAACCATGTTTTAAAGGAGGTGGGGGATATTATGCAAAATCAACTTTTTGGAGCTTTATATCATGCTATAATGTTATTCCGTTATCAAAAACATCGCTGGAGTGTTGCTTTGATACATTCATGCATGTTCGAGGAATCCATTCAGGGGTGCCTTAAAACCTGCTCATACAATATGCTGCCTATTTCTCCAAAGCAGCTCCTTGGAGCTGCAGTCTCCAGCCGAGCTCCTCCAGACTAGCGGTAGCAACAATTAGCAAACACCTGGTGTAACTGCACATCTGCTGAGCTCCTTATACAAACTACAACAATCCTAAAAACGGTTGTAAACAGCATCGTGGCGAAGCACTGTTGTAATGATGTGCTGAAGGTGTTGGAAAGGACGTTCTTAAAAAGATTCGGCTTTTGATATTTCCAGCATTTTCATAACAACTGAAGGTTACAGAGTTACTTCATTGTGCTAAGAAATTGGTTGTTTCGAGATAGTACTGGGAGAAAGCAGATGAAATAAATTTTTCACAGATTATTTCTATACCATAGTGTCACAGCATAATGACAGTTTTAATAAATATGTCAAAGAATATTTATTTAAATAAAATTAACATACTGCAGCTTTAATTTCACTTAGGAGAGGACAGGTCAGGAGGGACGTGGGTTAGAGCTGCTGCTGACTGACTCATCTGTTAAGTGTGGTAAGAGGTACAGGGACAAGTTCAATATATGAATATATTGGTCATTTATTTCCTTAATTCATTAAATGTTAGTGAAATGAAGGCAAACAGTAGTCTGAAGCTGAGCTAATTATGCAAATGGTTGATAATCTCACAGTCTACCCACATCTCGGAGAAAAACTGGGTTATAAATTGACACTCTTTTTTTTCTCTCTCTATTTCTCTATTTTTTTGAAAACCTGATTTTATCACTTTTCTTAGCAGCATAGTAACAGCCACAGTCGTTCTTGTTTTTTTACTGACTGCTGCTGAACACCGTCAAGCTAGGAACGAACCATTTCATGCAGATTCAGGGCAAATATAGGTGTCTGCTTTTTGGTCTGGGAGGGGTAACATTTGATTTTTACTGCTAAAAACTATTTTAGAAAACACAATATGATTAATTTTGTAATTGACAGGGCCCCATTTTTTTTTTTTTTTAAATAATAAATTGCGGACGGCCCCCAGTCGGTCAGGGGCCCTTAGAATTGTCATAACTTTCCCCCCCTTTACTCAAAGATCAGTAAACTTTAAATTACAATGAACATTTAACACTGGAACTGAAAGATATTTTAAATACCTAAAATAAGTAAACAAAACAGAAACAGCAGATAAAAATGAATTTATGAAATCTCTATAAACAAAATTGACCTTCAAAAAAAGGGATAGTTGAGGCCAATGCAGCAGACTGAAGACTTTTGTCATCAAGCTTTTGGTAGAAAGAGAAAGAAAAGAGAAAAGTTATAATAAATCAATTAATCAAAAGAGTGTATAATTTCTATTTGCATGATTTTCTTATTGTGACAGATAAGTGAGATCTACGTTGTTTTTGATGATTTTCTGGGTTCTTCTTTCACCTCCTGAATGAGGCGTCGATGACTCAGTAAGTCTTTTATTAGACTTACTGAGCTTTGCTCACCATGGCTCGTTGGCTTTGAAACAATTTTAGACCCATAGATGTCAACAACATCCAGTTAATAAAACCATAAAAGTTGCCAAATGCAAAAAAGATATGGCTGCAGTCCACATATGCTGCTAAAAATTAATTCATATCTCTTTAGTCAGTCTGGGCTGACAAATGAACATGTAAAACAAATATATTTGTCCATATCTGAACACCTGAATGACTTATAAAGAATGATGCATTGACTAGCACTTGTAATTAACATACCACATTTATCTCAAAGGAATACGTACCTAATGGTAATATTAATTATCTTGACTCAGAGTAAACGATGTTTTCAGTGCGACCATGGCTACGCACTGTTACGATTAATTATGCGTTCATTTTCTGTCTGATTAAAACTCTAACACCAACAGGTTTTCTTCCCATACATTTACATCAGATAGTTTTGCGCCAAAGCACATTCCCTAAAGCTAACCACCTGGGAAAACAGTCCTATCAGTAAAATAATATGATTAGATGAACCTCCGAATAACTGCATCTTAGGTTTAGCATCCACACGATAGCAGCAAAATCCCTCTACGGTTTGATTAATGCAGGAGCCTCATCTTGATAGGGCTGACAGAGCAGATCCTACAGGGAGTGTCTGAACTGCTGCTAACAAAATAGGCAGAGATGTTCGCCCGCTAACAGATGCTCCATAACAGCACACACCACGAAAAGAGAAGATCAAGCAGGCTGTGTATCGACAGGGCAGCTCTCAGGGTCAGGAGAGGAAGATTGAGAGTTACTTTAAAGAAGACTCATTCGCTCATTAATGCTCGAGACGCACAAGGATAGCAGCTACTACATTTTCTACTGCAGGAGAGCGTGGTGATAAAATTATTATCTTTAATAATGTGGCGGGTAAGACTCAGCAAAGACGACAGAGGAGGAATTTGGTTTCATTCACGAGTATTTGAACCCGCCATCAATGGCAAGTGACCTGTTCATTGACGGGTGGAGGAGGTGCTTTTTTTTTTGGGGTTATTATTATTTTCAGCTGGGTAATTTAAAAGGCATTTAAAAGGCAAGCAGAGAAAAGTATAATTTTTACAATACAAGGCTGCATATTCCTACCTTCTTCTCTTTTGGCTTTTCTCTTCAGGAGTCGTCACAGCAAATCATTTAGTCCTACACCTTCCATACTCTCACACCAACTAACTTCATGTCCTCTTTCACCGCATTCATAAATCTCCTTTCTGGCCTCCTGCCTGGTGGCTTCGACCTCTTCATCCTTCTGCTGATATAATTAGTAGTTGTGTTTTCATTGACCAAAGAACTGCGCAAATTGGAATTACAAAAAACTGGTCCAAAAAGGATTTTGCGCACGGATGAGGTCGTTTTTCAGCCATTTTGAAATTTGTGTATTTCGCAAAACCGCAATGGAAACTCTTTTTTTTTTTTTTTTCCCCACATCAAGCCAGCAATGCGCTTATTCGTAGGCACTGGTTTCCGTGTACAATCGCAAGTATAAGGAGCTTCTCATTCTAAAATGCCTGATCGGGGCGCTGCTGTCTCCTCTGATGACTGATAAAAACGCAGGTCAGCAGACTTCTTCACATTTGATTTTAATTGCGTTTCTTATTTAATGGAAACAGCACAATTTTCAAACTGTATTTTGTCAAAATTAGATCGAAAAAGTTCTACGCGCATTTGTAATGGTAATCCATCTACTGTTTCTTCCCTGAACATGTCCAAGTCATCTCACTCTGGCCTCTCTGACTTCATCTCCAAAACATCTACCGTGAGCTGTCCCTCTGATGTACCTGTTCCTCATCCTATCCATCCTCGTCACACTCCAGGAGAACTTCAACGTCTTGACCTCTGCGACCTTCAGCGCTGAGCTGAGACAGTACAGTTCAATACTGTCTCTGAACTGTACTGCATCATGGTTTCACTACTATCTTATACACCTTTCCTTTCTTTCTTGCTGATCCCCTTTTTCACACACCACACTTGACACATCTCTCCACCCATCCTAACCTACTTGCACAAGCTTCTTCGCCTCTTTTCCACGCTCTCCGTAGCTCTGTATTGTTGGCCGTATAAGTACTTAAAGTCTTCTACATTCTTCAAGTACTTCACCTTCAAAACTGCTTCTTATGTACATTCTTTAAAGAACCAGCAAACAAATGCGGTAAACATGCACTACTGCTTATTCTGACAATGATGCGATCTCTGCAAGATGAAAAATAAGTGTCACAAATATTAAGGCAAGAGCAACAGTGTGTTACTTGGAATGTGGAAAAGGGTAAAGACACCAAACCCGTTACATTACAACTGCTTGAATCATTTTTCTTCCACCTCGCAACTATACACTACTTCCAAATAAAACGCAGCTAAGCTTTTGGCTCTAATATCAGGAATTGCAGAGAAGTTTTAGTGTCTGACTTTGTAAGCCACAATACACACATCCTCCTCACTAACTCACTTCAATTTTCCACCTTCTTATTTCAATGTCACCCACGCTGTTATATTTGTCTGCTGTCATGGATGATACACAGGGTTATCTTGAGCCAGGACTGCTCTGTAAATCTTTGGGTGTAAAAATAACATTAGTTTCACAATGCCACCTTCTTCCCAGAGGGCACTCTTTTCTTTTTTTTTTTTTTATTCATACGACCTTTTCGAATGCGACTCACGCACATTAACACAAACAAAAAGAAAGAAAGCTTGAATGCCCTCTTGTGTAGGGCAAACTAACTTCGGCTTAAAGTCGGGGTATTGTTATTCAGAGCCCCGTCGTACCTTCACAGTAGGCGTTATCATCGCGCAGTGGGCGGAAGCCGTCCTTACAGACGCAGCAGTCTCCTGCCTCCAGGTTCACGCAGTCGGAGTGCTCCATGCAGCCGTTGCCCTCTGAGCAGAAGTCATGACCTGCAGCAGGCGAGCATCCACAAAGGTTGAATCACACAGAGGAGACAGGAGGAGGAAAGGCTTCGTGGTTTTTCAACTGTTGAATCTCTTACTGGCATAATTAGGCAAAAATACTAGTAGTTGCTCTAGAAAGTAAAGAAAATGTTCATTTTTTTTATTTTCTACGTGTCAGTTTTCACCAGAAAAAGTAATCAATATTAAAAATTATATAAACACTTAATACTTACATTTTACACTGATTTATATCTCAAACTACAACACATTACCTAATAGAAAATGACTGATGATGGCACCTTTAGCAATATTTAGGCTATTTGTATTTTCATCTATAGCTTCCTTCCAGTTGCAAACCTGGTATAAAAAAATGTAAAAGCTACGTTTTAATGAAGCCACTGCTGCCACAATGACGGTTTATACATCTGACCAGTGACATGCGGTCAGGGGGAAAATAATGGAAAAATAATATATGATAAAATAATTTATATTGCTATTTTCACCTTGTGGTTTGTACTATAAAGTACCTATTTTTCATTTAGCTTAACCAATTCTAATTATTTTTTCTTCAAAATCGCTGAATTTTTGCTTTTTCCCATTCAAATGCTCAGAAGCAAAGCAGGTGAGGCAGCAGCGAGATGAGCCTCACCTGGGTTTGATCATCCTCTCTAACTGCACTGGCTGCCAGTCTATGAGAGCATGTTCCTCCTGTCTGTATGTAGCCAATAAAATGGCTAAAAAACATTTAATGTATGAATTGATTTTCCGTAATTTAGCTAATATAATATACAGTACAGTGTTTCTTGTCACCAACTGTGTGTGTAACATATTTCGTGCTGAGGAGCGATCAGAAAGGGCAGAGAACAGATTCGAGGTGAGGCAGGCAGTTCTCTTGCCTC
>CAEFZX010002283.1:0-15096 GCA_903066825.1 Alfaro cultratus | reverse complement strand
TGTGCGCGTTTGAACCTGTCGGCCACCGTATTTTTATATTTTATGGCTGGCAGCCTCACAATACATCTGCTGCTGAACACAGCGAGGAACCGACTCGTAGAAAAATACAAAAATAACAAATAAATTGATTTCACTGGCCCGTTTATGATTATCATAATTTATTCCTCACTTATTTAAGTTTTACTTACAAAATCGTAATCACAGTTTCTTAATTTTTTAGGGGTGCTGAGGTACGGTTTTAGGGGTGCTATAGCACCCTAAAACAGGCCTAGATACGCCACTGGCTACCGCTAACCCACCACAGCAACACTGAAAGTTAACTGGCAAACAGAGCTTTACTTCAGCCTCTTCCGTACTTCATCCAGAGCAGAACAGTTGACCTGTGGTCAGGTGTTGGCGGGATGTTCACATTCATGGGACAGATGAAACCTCCGGCTACCTTAGCAGTGTGAGATTTTTATTTTTTACACTCACAGCTTGAACATCATACGTACCTACGCATGCGATACATTTGACTTTAATGGGTTATTTTGTAATTTTATCCAAGAGCTACATTTTTATTCATTCCTGTGGCAGCTGGTGGGGAACGTAGAAGACGTAGCAGGGGAGGGGTAGAAAAATTGAGGTAGGTGAAGTTTTAACTTTTGCATATAAGTTTTAGGAGGCAAATATATGTGCATCAATCCACCTGAACCTTCCTGTGAAGTGGGTGTAACCTGCCTGTTAAAGAACCAAAAGCATCACCTGGCCTTGTTTTTTGCTCAGGGTCATCTAGGCATCTAATCGGTGCACATTCTGCGGTTACCATTTTCGTTCCGAACCCCAGACGTTTGGCATCGTAACAGACACACTACCAAAGACAACCAGAATTATAACTAAAGACTGGACTACACAGGATTGGCTCTGGGAATATTTAGGTGCACACTTTTCAGGTTTTAATCTGTAGAACCAGGAGAACCATGAATCCTTCAGACTTAAGCAGCACGTCATGACAGTCTATCGTAAAACATACAACAAAATGCACCAAAGTTTGTGGTTACAAAAGAGTAAAAAGGTCAGAGGTGTGAATTAGTTTGCATGGCAGGGTCTCTTCTTATTTGTCATAAATTCCACAAAGTAATGAGCAAATAATCCTGGCAGGTTCACTCCAGAACACACTGTGCCATAAAAAAAAAAGTAAAAAAAAAAAGACGTTTGGCTAAAACTGCATCAAACAAACAAACTGATCAACATGACTTTTGAAAGAAAGAAATCAAAGTGCTGCAATGATGCTCTCAAAATCCAACAATCGATTTAAAATAAAAGCATTGCCTTTAAAAAGTGTGTATAAACATATTCTAACATATTCCAGATGAACTGAAGAGTGGGCTAAAACCTCAAAGATAGTATGTCTGAGGCAGTTATTAAGTCTTTGATGTGTTAGCAAGAATACTATGTTTCTTAAGCACTCTGCATTTTTGCTTAACCTGTATTTATCAGTTGCACTATTTTATTTTAAGCCTGTTTATCTCTATCCTTAATGTCTGTATTGATTAATGTTGAGAACAGCAAATAAAGGGAAAAAAATAATTTTCAAAACTAAGATATGTTTTGACTTTATATAGAATCGGATTCCTTCTTCTTTTTTCTTTTTATTTTAGCCCAATACAGTGTTAATACATAACTGCGGTATTTATGTGGCACGTCGGAAACAAACTGATCCTGAAAGAACGCTGCTGACACCTGGTGGCAATGGGAGGTATTGCAAATGCAAAAGTGTTTATGTTACTGGATTTATAAGGTATAAAAAGTTGTCAAAAAAAATCAAACAATTGAATGAGAGCATATATTAGACTACATATATTGTCACTTTTTAAGTAAATGATAATATCACTCCAAACTCTAGTACATTTAAGGTATATTCTAACGTAACCCACAAATTTACCCAAGACGTAGTTAAGTACTGTTGATAGTCTACGCTATGATACACTCACACAATATTAATAGCAATTTGCATCAGAACATTATTAGAGATTGACAACGAAACAACACAAGCCTTGCAATAGACACTGTCTCCAAAAGTCACCACACAGAAAAACTTTCTAAAAATATACTAATTAAGTAATCAAATGAAGCCTATCCAAGTACACATGTTAAGTTTATTAAGTTGTAATATTAAACAAACCAACTTAATTTGATTACGTGTAACAAATGAACTCAATTGTTTTACGTTGGAGCTAAAATCTGTCTTTTCAGTGTTTTCCTACTGCAAAAAAACAGGGTTTATTTATGGAGCATTTGACTGGATTGAGATTGAACAGTTTCACTGTTAATTTCATTAAGCTGCCTTTTCTAGTCAAGAACAAATTGCATAATTACAAAATGCAAGAGCACTTTCCTGCTTCAATGTTACAAAAGATGAAGTTATTTTAAAGTGATTTGACTTTGTATTACACAACTAGAAAAAGAAAAAACAAAGATAATGTTTATGATTATTTCTGCGCTGGTTTGTTTTGAGTGTTTGTTCCATTTGTGGTTATGCCGCAAAAAGTGTTACATTACTGCCAGAAGACAAAGATGGCTTCCCATAAGACAAACACAGAAAAAAAAATGTGCACCACCCACTTCTAATCTCAATTTAAACATCACCAGTTTACCAAACATTCATATTAATACATTTTGATGGGGAGGATGAAACGAGGTCACGCAGAAAAGCTGACCAATAAACTTTGTTTATGATTTCACATATCTGTGTGCATTTGTATGTGCTGACACCTAGTGGTGTACCTGAATATGACAGCATCACTGTGCAATATTAGATTATGTTAATGAGAGCTACAATGATCTGCATGTTTACATCTCAACACTATTCAGTAGACAATGACTGAAAAGATATTTTGGCTAAAATAATATAAAATAAAAAAAATATTTTTTAATACTCTGCAGAATGTTACAGTACAGTTTGATATGTTAGCATTTGTCAACACGGGATTACCTGTACATTTTTTTATATTTAAAAGCAAAACCAATTGATGGCAGGTGAGGTCTGTGTGTTTATTGCATAACACTCCTCCATGCCGATGCTCCTGTAAAATATTTCCACTCTAAATGACTCAGCTTCTGACTCAGCATGGCAGATAAAACTGCTACAATACAAATCACAACTGGATTCTCCATTATTGTGCTTCTCAATCTCTTCCCACCATAGAATATCTGTTATTTCTCATAACTCTTTCACTTATGGAAGAAAACTTCTGTGACTTTTTTTTTTCTTCAAATCTACTCAGCTCATATTATCTTCCTCTCTTTGAAATTTAAAAGTAAATAGCCACATGCGCTATAAAAATCTGAATTTATCACATTATATAATTTCTTAGAAGGGTATAACACATAGTCTCAGTTTTAAAATGTCAAAAATAAGCTCCTTTTAAGTTTTCAAATTTAAAACAGAGTGAATTATGGTAGATTTTTTTTTCTTTAAATATAATTGAGTTGGTTTCAGGGTGTGCTGTGGTGGCACAACCCACATATGGAGGCCTTAGTCCTCGACGCTGCCGTCGCAGGTTCGATTCCCTACCTGGCGACTCTGCAGCATGTTGTCCAATTCTCTCATTACTCCCTTTCCTGTCAGTTCACTATCTAATAAAGGCCACTAGAGCTTAAAAAACAAACAGTAATTTAGTAGGTTTTGTTTTCAGCAGAAAAACACAAGAAATTAAATATAAATTAAACAATATTTTAAATACCCCTTAAATGTTGCCTCAAAAACAGTTACATCCAAGTCAATGGGTCTATGAAGACCCCGGTGTCCTCATGACAGCTAAACAAAAATACAACTGGTTAAAATAGTATTGACAAGGTAGTAAACGTTGTCAAAAGTGAAATTGAAATGTAAAAGTTTTTTTTGTTTTGTTTAAGAACAAGTTATTGTAAATCTAATTAAAACGCCGCTGGCCACAACCTTTTGGAAATAAATGCTCGTAGACGTTGAAGTTCCAGTGACCAGGATTTTTCTCGGAGCTCGTCATTTTTACACGACGTGAACGGAGCGCGCTGCTGACCCCGTCCACCTTGTTCAGACATTTGAGGCGCGCCGCTGAAAGGGGTTTTGTAATCCTGTCCATCATGTGGGCAGAGAGCCACTTGCGTCAGTCACACTGGTCTGTGTGTCAGCATGACGCATTTAGACCTGCATCACCTTGCACACACACACACACACACACACACACACACACACACACACACACACACACAAACACTCACACACGTTTGTATTTCTACCCATATTAGGACTTTGCATTGACTTCCACTCGTTTTAGTAACTAATTTAAATGAATGCAAACATAAAGAGTTTGATCAAAGGTGTCAGGCTGCATTTGACTGATTACCACTAAGACACAAAGGTGGACTTCGGGTTCCCTCTTGTGTTGATCTGTATTACATGAACCTTATCTACTAAGGAAAATAAATAGGACCTTTTTATATATTAGAATAATGTCATATTTACCTATGATTTAGAAAAACAACAACAAAGAAAATAACTAATCACTGTTCATTCAACTTTTTTTTTTTTTGCACTTGTTCAAATGGTGGTGATAATGTACCAGCTACTTGTTTGCAAATGTGAAGAAAATATTTGTAAAAGTGCATCAAGATGTTCTGGTAAAGTTAAGAAAGTGTATTGTCTTAGTTCCTAACCCAGCAGATGTAGCCGGATTCTATTGTTCTGTTTATGACTAATGCTTGCTGCATTGTCATGAAATTCATGAATTTATTTATTTTTATAGATAAATTACAATCTGGAGGGTTATTTTTGGGGCGGGGGGGGGGGGGGTGCAATGAACTAAGCAAAAAAAAAAAAAGAAAAGAAAGGCATTGTTAGGAGTATTTGTTTAATTTTAAAAGATATTTTACCAACTTCATCCTGCAGGAACTCTTTCAGTGACTTCTGGTTTTGCTTAATTAGGGGCCTGGGCCCCAAATGTATGCCACACTTTTAGGATTCTTACTTGCAGAACATGCTAACAAAATGTGCTGTATTACTCTCCTCCAAATAAAATACAGGTTTATTGTTGCTAAATGACAAAATGGTGAACAGTATGAAAGGCCTTCTGCCTACGTTTGTTACTTAACGTTTAGTTTTGCAGAGCGTGTTCCTTTTAGCCTTCAGGCTGAATTTGATCAACATTTCCACACTAGGATTCAATCAGACAAATGCTTTACATCAACCACCACCTTCTCTCTGAGCCTCTATTTCAGATTCTTGTCATTTCTGCCCATCTGTAATCTGCTTCCTCAGTCAGGTTTGGTGTTTGTGTGTAGATTTCTAATTTAGTAGCCCTTGCTTTGGCAGAGCCTCTGCTTTCATTTTTGGCTGAACAGAGTTCATTTCATTCCTCCAACCAGCTGAACCCTGACTGGTGCCAGCTTCTGGATCCTTGGCTAAACCACCCGGTGTCTCAGTGTTCGCCGAAGAGCAGAGGAAATGAAGGCAGCCGAGGAGAGGAACTCTCCAGTGACCGTTGCTTCTTCCGCTAAACGTGGATATAAATATGTAGCGGCTTCAATAGAGATCTTTCCACTGACTCACATCTTTAGTTTTCTGTGTTTGGCTCGACTTTTATTTTTCATACAAACATTTTTACTCAAAATCTAAAGGTTTGTTGAATATAAATGTTAAAATTTGTAATGTTGGCCTTCTTAATTATTTAGAATTTTAAAAATCCTATTTTTTTTTGTGTTTCAACTTTTTTATTTGCATTCAATCAGATGTCCTTGTTGCAATTGGAAGAGCATTTACTACCACAAAAAGCAATGAAAGTTGAGGATTTTAAAAAGATTTAATCTATAATAAAATATAATGAAGATAAATATATTTTATAAATACATATATATAGATAAATAAATGTAGTTAGTTTGTAGAATGTGTTCTTTTCTATACATTTCGTGATTCTCCTTTACAAAAAGTGGTTGAATGAAGTACAGTCTACTTTATTTTCTAACAGCAGTATTGCAAAAACTGTGTAAATATTTACACCGAAGTCTTAAAAAATATTAATATCGCAGCCAGATTTATGCCTACAGTCAGCAACATGCGTCATCTGACTGGAAGTACAATTAGTTCCAGGTTGATATGACAGTCAGTGACGTGGCAAAAGGTTTCCGGCAATATAAGCTGCAATATCAATAAAGGAGTCTTGATTTCTATAAGTGATGAATTGACCTTTAATCGACCTTTAGTCACTAATCGTAATTTGAGTAAAGATGATTTACTTTTGTCAACAGGAAACAAAAAAATTGAAAAGGTCAACGGCAGAAACAAATTGGTTGACATAAATTCAAAATAGCAACAGTAGCAGCAGAGTTTCAATTACAAATGTGCGCAAATCTTTCTTGATGTTCCGCTAATGTACAAAAACAAAAAACACAATTGTGCATTTGCGGTGTTTCCATTAAATAAGAAACACAATAAAAGTGAATGAGTTCGTTCACTCTGCACCACCACTTCCTGTCGTCGTCTTTTCCACCAGTAGCGACAGCCGGTTGTTGATCATGTGACTGACGTGACGCGAGCAAAGTGTTTCCATCGAAGTTTTGCAAAATGCGCCAATTCCGATACAGTCTAAAAAACCCACCTCATCCTAACGCAAAAGCTTGTTTTTTTTCTTTCAAAATTGCATTCTTTCCATTAAGCAAATTTATTTTCATAATTCCAATTTGTGCAGTTCGAAGGTTGATGGAAATGCAACACCGTGACTTTCTGGTCCTCCAAATTAGCAAACAAAAAAATAATACAAGATTCAGAGTCAGGAGGCGTAGCCAAAAAAAAGTGGTGCATATAATTAATAATAAAATACAAAACTAGTTAATGACAGAAAAACTGAAAGAGGCAACAAGTGAAGAGAAACAAGAACCCAACCAAAATGTAATATTCAAACAAATCTACAAAACAAAAGAGGAAACAGTCACCTTTAAAAAACAAAGTATGAGAGGAGAAACTTCAACCAAGAGAAACGACAAAAACATGAGCCTTAAACCACGACAGAAACAATGACTTGTAAGAACTAACATGGAGGTTTCGAAATCATATAACAGCTGTAAAGGAAATGCAGTCATACAAATGTGAAGGACAAGAGCAAAGTGACCAAAAACAAAAGAGTGGACAGGAAAGACGTGACAGCTGAAGGGTGAAAGAAAGGTAGGAAGAGAGTAACAGAGGGAGGCTAAATATTAAAATGACTGATGTGCACTCTCTAATCTAAAGTGCAGCTGGCAGCGGAGCCGCGTTGTCAGGCCGGTGTAACAAACTGACAAACCCTGGCACTAATACAACGTAGCAGAAAGACAGCCAACAAGGCAGAGCTGCAGACGGAAAGAGAGAGGGATCATTTCCTTCCTTCTTCCTTAACAAAAACCTAAAGACAGACTGCTGCTCGTACAGATCCGGTATCAAACGCCGAGGCCAGGAATCCTGCATGATTTGGAAACATGTTTTCTGATCAAGCTGTTGTCGTTCACTTGATTAGCATTACCATTAGCATTTTGTTCAGGGGTTGTTAAATGGTTGGTTCAGCAGCCCCTACAAAAACTCAACAATGGAGTAAAGCTGGCCTGCATGCAGAGGCAGGCGGATCGATCCAGAAGTATCGATAAATACCAAGTCGGTATCAGCATCGCACCGAGACCAGCGTGGCAAAAACGATACTTTGGTTTCAGATTCCCTTTTGAAATTTCAGTTCTTCGTGTTGTAGTTTCCCAACTTTCTTTGATTTTCTATATTATAACGTCTTCACTTTGTTTATTTATTGCTCTTCTCATACTAAAATAAACATTCATAAACAATCCTGTTAGTTAGAAATGTTAGCTGTCTGTTTATTAGCTTTATACTTTTTGTCTCACTCCATATGAAAAATATGAGCATCAGATGTTGATCCAACATGAGGTTCGCCAAGATGTTTATAGGAGCCAGAATTTCACGCAACATTTTTCAGTTTCAGTGAAAAAAAACAAACAAAAAAACAACTCAAACGGCCAATGTAGCAGGGTTAGCTAACATGCTCTCAATCACAATTAGGGAAGAACTCAGAGGACAGCTGAGTGGTTGCAGCCATTAGTGGAGATCGTTATAGTTGACAATCACACAGAATGTGACTTTATTAAGAAAAAGGGGGATGGAGAGAGAGAGAGAGAGAGAGAGAGAGAAAGAAGTGAAAATCTGTCGGATTCTGTGGACCGGAGGCTAAAACCTGTCAAGCCCATCGACCACCTTTCCATCTGTCCATCTACTGGATGACACGGTAAGTGGAGTTTTAACCTGCCGTGTTGGATTAAAGTCAATCCATCCCCCAGGCTTCGCTGACACACCTGGTCTGATCTTCAACTTGGTCAGCAGCTGTCTGGCTGCCCGTCTTTCTGCTCAACGGTTTGTAAAAAAAAAAAAAAAAAATAGAAAGAAAAAAAGAAGCAGGGGAGTATAGAGGACTTTCTCTGTCCCCGCCCGTCACCTCTGTCACAAATCTCAACACTCGACGGGCTCAAGGACATGTGATGGACGAAGTCGGCCTCTGTTGGGGTGAGATGGGCGGCTGGACCGTCTGTGCTGACCGTTCTGCTTGTTTACATCGCTGCTATAGTTACTTTCTGTATTTATTTACATATTTATATAACTGCTATTTTATGATTAATGAAATTTTAGATCATTTTGACTCTGCAGACAAAACCCGCAGAGTCGGACCTCCATAACTCACAATTGAAAGGGAATATTTACGTTTACTAATGTGGGATGTTTAAAAGAATAAATAAATAAAATGTTTGATTTTTTAATATTTGTTTTGACAAATTATACATTTATTTAAAAATTTAAATATTAATAAATGACAAATAAGGACTGTACATTGCTGACATGAATTTTGACTGAAATTATAAAAAGGATTAAAATGTATTTTTAACATTAACCTTTTAGCGACACCGTCTAACTTTTATATAATACCATAAATTAAACCAGATTAACGCCAATCGATCTTTCCTGTTACTATGTATGAAAGTCAACTTTATTTGTATCTCATGAACTGTGTTTTGAACACATACAATATTCTCCCTTCGCAGTTCAACACGCAATATTTCTTTCTTTAAACAAGACAAGTGAGAGACAAACGAAAATACTTGACAGATTGGCTTAGCAACAGCTAGCCGAGGCCCATGGGTCAAGTTTCTCTCATGATGGAGCCGTAGACAGACAGAATAAATCTGTGTGTCTACTGTAAACACATAAGCATCAAGCAAATAAAAAGCACATATTCAATTCAGTAACACTGGAAACCACTGCAACAGTAACCGCAAAACAAACACTGTGCAAAAGTCTTGAGTCATCCGTTGGGTTGTTAGGTTTTGCTTCCACGGTGTCAAGGGTTTTTTTTGTAATCTTTTACAGTTTTCTCAAAATATATTTCTTCAGGTTTTCAGGGGCTATTCCTGAGTTTGGAAACAGGAAATGTTTGCGATCTTGTTCAGTTCAGTAATTTCTTTGACTTTGCTTCGTGCCGTGTGTCTCTTGTGCTGGTCATTTCCCACCTTCGCCATTTTTCATTTTTGCCGTTTTAGAACAAAAAGGAGCCGCCGCCCTTCATATCGACCACTTGTCAGGTCGTACAGCTGATTTGGAAAGCATGCACACCTCTTAGAAAATGACAGATTTTTGTAATGTGAAAAACTGTCAGAAAAAGTGTCAGATAAAAAATCTGTAACACCTGGTGTATAAAGCCTAATTCATACCGCACAATTTGGTCTAGTGTGAAGCTGCAAAGCCCGCATGACCTATTTCTTTCATCTCTACCTGTTCACTAAGATCTGCGAGGACTCTTTATGTCTTATGACTGGTTAGTGTACCCACCCAACGGGATATTAATACTTCCAGTCTCAAGGTGGCGCCAATCACACCGAAGTTGGAGAAAATAACGGATCAGACCACAGGCAGAAGAGGGAAAATCAACAAAGTTTGTTTTAAAGAAACAGCATATGAGGAGATTTATTTCTCAGATACAAAAACTGGAAAAATCACTTAATGTTTTTTCTTCTCTTCGTTCTCCGAATAGATGGCGTGTAAACCACAGCTGTTTCACTCCTGAAGAGGCAGTAGGAAAAATCTAACTTTTCTATTTGGCATCTGTTGCTTGTTTGTTGCCTCCAAGCAGCTTGAGTTTTCAAAGCAAAAGTTGTTTTATGGCCTACATATGCAACTCTTCAGCTAAAAGTTTTCCCTGATTCTTCGCAAAACCTTGAGACCAAACGTGAGTTCAGAGTAAACAAACATGGCCGACTGGGAAGAAGCAAAAATCGGCAAATCCTGCCATGTGAACTTGGGTTAAGTCCAAAGAAAATTTAAGAAAAAAAAAAACATAAATATGCAAAAATGAAACCTTCAAAAGATTACATAAAAATTTTATTCTAATAAAAGGAATATAAAGTTGCTATGGTGGTTTATAATTTTGCAAAGTACTCTATGTTACCAGGTGAACTAATACGTTGTGTAACCATCGACACGAATCACAGTACTACTGTGAAATAAATAAAAAAAAATTTAAAAAAGGTGAACATTACTCACTCCCACTGTTTCCTCTTGGCCTGCGGCGTGTTGTGCAGCTTGTGTGCTTGGTGGGCCAGGATGACGTCTCGGTAATCCACCGTCCCGCCCCTCCGGCGAATGAGTGGGACCGTCGGGTCATTGTTGCTGGTGACGAGGGGCGAGGTGCCTTGGCCGAAGGGATCCCCGTCCACGCTTTCGCCGCCGGAGAAAGGCAGCTCGCTGTACTCCTCCACCTTGATGTCATACACAGCATGGTAGTAGGTGGGGTTTGGGCCGACGCTGCTCCCACTGATTCGGGGAGAGTTGTAGCACAGCTCCCGATGGAGGGCCTGAGAGGAAGAGGAGCACGAGAAAGTGTGAGGCCACACCACCGAGCCCCCATGGTCCTGATAGAGAGGGGAAAGCATGGACCTGTAAGACAGTAAGAGATGTAGAAAGGGATCAACATCCAATTATTGTCCTTTAAGGAAGATTGTCTCAATCCTTAAAACTGCTATGAAACAGAACATCAACAACAACAGCACAGGGGAAAGACATGACATTACTTCTTTAGTATTTGGCAAAAATTGCCTTTTAAATACAATGCTGCCCCAAGCGTTTAACTATAGCTTCTCGTCTGGTTTGTACAGTAGCTGCGTTTCCATTGCAAATGTGCACAAAACTTCTCAACATTCCGCTAATGTCGAAAAAAAAAAAACAATTTCGCAGTTGCAGAATTTCATTAATAAGTATAAATAGGAATCACACCTGAATAAATTAGTTTGTAAGATAAGTCAGTAAAGATCATGCCATGCCATGATTCTCCAATTACTTCCTGTCGCCTTCTTCTTCGTGGTTTGCGCCAGTTGCAACATCATTCATGATGTGACTTGTGTGGTATTAAAAAAGTGTGTCCATTGCAGTTTTGAGAAATAAACCAATTTAGACAGAACCTAAGAACCGCCTCATCCTAGTGCCAAAACATTTTTCGAAAAATTTGTGTTTTCGAAATTGCCGTGTTTCCATTGAAAGTTTATTTTCCAAATGTTAAAACAGCAGAGGAGAGATGAGAAAAACAGATGGAGAGGGGAGAAATCTGGCAGGCAGAAGGAAGGTAAAAGATAAACAGAGGAAGAACACAGAACTGAATCGGAAGCTAAAAAGAGATGAACACAAATTGAGGAACCTGGGACATTTGGTCAAATAACAACAAACCAAACAGTAAACAAACAAATGAATGAACCTATAGATTGTGTATAGACACAATCTATAGGTGTCATAATCTAAACACCTATAGATTATGACAGAGTAGTATCACTTCAATTGTGGCTTCTGCTGTTGAGTTGACCCTTCTGGGCTACTGTAGTACTGTAGTGTAGTAGAAGATGAATCTGTGCTACAGTCTCAAGTCCTGTTTAGCATCTAACACGGTTCAACAAAATTCAAGTAGCTATGCTTGCATTCCAGTGCTTTTATACAAAACGTTTAGCTGTTAATGAGACCAGGTGGAAATACAGAGCAAAGTATGCGAAGGAATTTCTTACAATCCAAAAGCCTCCACTTCCAGAAGCTGGCCAGCTGTGCGGAGGTGTGAAAGTAGCCACACCTCCGCACAGCTGAGTTGCTTATTGTTACACCTGGAACATGCTATGTGACAAACCGGCTGCCACATGGTGACTAAAGGAAAGACTGTCAGCGCCAGAGAACGGTTGTTAGGGCCAACCAGTAGGACATCCTGTTGAAATGCAGATTGCATCCATCAGCTGTAGGGATCCTTCCAAAAGATGTGCAAAAAGCCTTTAAATAAATGTATTTTTTATTTTATTTTCACAATGTTACGATGTGGGTAATGACCATTTGACTGCCCAGTCAACACAAGTGGACCTGGACTAAAGCTTATGATGGTGGTCCCACGTATTTTGTAAGGGGTGTTGCAGTGTTTTTAAGGGTCTCCAGACCAAAACAAGCAAATTGTCCTCTGCCTTTAGTGCCCCTTGTCACTGATATCATTTGTGGTGTGTGAGGAGAGGATTTTAAGGTGTGGAGAAGAGGGAGTCCAATTTGTGACCCACAAGGTCTCATCTTTGCTTTCCACAAACCTGGTTCTGCTGGCGTCTTCAGGCAGAGTATGAAGTGCATGAAGTGGGTTCTGCCTCTGTCCGGCCTGGCCAGATTCGTCTCAAATATCAGATCCATTGAGGTTCTTCCCAGTTTTCGTACCCACTTCAGTTTTAGTGTAAGTCCTGTATTAGACGCAAGTGATTTGACTGACAGGGGAATGTATACGTTGTTTGGTCCGTGATTTACGTCACTGCATGAGCGAAGGCCGGACCTCTCAACTTCAAAACAACATTGAACCACTACAGTGGACAGGCGGACAAGGTGTATGCTAACACAGAGCTGCTCAACGTAGAGGGATGTAATCATGAACAGCACCAGGAGCTGTTCAAATATCAACATTTGGAGCAAAACGTCCATGATATCAAATGTAGTTAGATTGGAAGATTGTTTCTGTCTCTTATGGCGAATAAAGAGCTCAACCAAAAAGAAAAGCTCTTGATTTACCAGTCTGTTCACTTTCTCGCCCTTACCCTACAGTAACAAGACTGAGAAAACGAGATCCAGCAGACAAACCAATTAAATTAGCTTTCTCTTTGGCAGGAATCCTCAAATCCAGGGCTGGGATTTGAGGATCCTGGTGTTCTGCAGCTTTTAGCTTTGCTGCTGGTTCAACACATCTCAATCAAATGGCTGAATTATCTCCTCATTATGCAGTCAAGTTCTCCAGAGTCCTGCTAATCACCTCATTACTTGACTCAGGTGCGTCGAAGCAGAAACACATCAAAACCCTGCAGGACTCCAGACCTAAAGGTCTTTTGAAAATAACGACCTATAAGAGGGTTTTAAACATGCTTTTAATTAAGCCCCCATTTCTGTTTTTAAGACCCTATTTTTTTTTTATTGGTTTGATGTAATATTCTCATCTTAAATGTCATATTTTCATGAGCTGCAGCAGAAAATCAACATGATCAAGTAAAATAAAGGTGTTAAAACATTATTCCTTCATTAATCTATACAACGTGTTTCACTCGGTGATGGAGTTACTGAAATAAATGAACTTTTCAAATTTATTGAATGGGTCTCTAGCAAAGACTCATGGCATTTCCAGTAAGGAGACGGTTTTGTGAATATTATGAGTAAAGATCCAGTTTAACTAATAAATTGTAAATGCTGGGTTTACTGTTGGGTTTAAAGGACACTCGAAATTCCATCGTGTCCTTGAATACATCAAATATTCTAAACATCAGGGTACATATTTTATTTTATTTTTTTAAGTAAGAGCTTTTAAGCGTTACTCAACACTGTGCTCAGGTTTTTTCCCAGACAAACATCTGGATGGCAGCCCAATACATCCCAACACCGCTTGAGCTAATCTCCGTTTCCCCAGGCTGATGAAGTTAAGAACGGCTGGACTTCTTCAGCCATTAAGTGCTTCATATCCAATCAATTGGCATATATCCTGTGGATTTTTCAGGTGGCGTCCTTGATTAAACCGTTCTGTCCTTAATGAGTAGGAAACAAAAAGACCAACAATGCGAGTCAACAGAGTGAGAAAAGGCTATTAATAAAGCAGACGTTTAATAAAAATGAAGGACAAACAACAAAGTGGGGGTACAAAGAGACAACAGCAGTGGACGGGAACATAAAGGAGGACGCTCTAGAAAATAATTTGACTTTTTTATAATTTTCACAAAGCGATTCCAAAATAAGAACAAAAGCTGCAGTTGTTTTTTTTGTTCTCCGTAGATGTGTGTCTGTGGGAGAATGTAATAGAAACAGCACTTTTCCTCAACGGTTATCTGCTGAGCACGCATTACACATTATTTCTCCCTGACATAGTGTAAAGTGAAAACTAATTCACAAAGACAGCCGCACACACACACACACACACAGATTTACTTTCACACACTGCTGGTACAATGATGAGACACAGTGCTACGGTAAGGACTTTCCGAGGTGATTGAGGGTGCGGGTGCACGCCGAGTATGTGTGGGAGAACGCCGCAGGTCTAGTTGCTTAAACGGTGGCATCAGAGAGCCACAAAAACTCTGGGAAACACAGTGAGCACAGGGCAAGGGCAAACCGCAGAGCCAACAAGGGCACAGAGGATTCGCGTAGAGGTTGATGGACGCGTAAACAGCAGACAAAAGAGTGAGCGGGTGGGCAGATGACAAAATAAGAAGAAAAGGAGTTTTAAAAAAAAATAGGGAGAGTGAAAAGGGAGAGAGAAATTAAACGCATTTAGCCCAGAGGTACAGTAGAGGTGAGAGCGCATTAATGAAAAGTTACAGAGGCAGCGAGATGAGAGACACATTGGGAGAGATTAGCAGACATGACAGATGAGTGGAGGAATGACTAATTGCTGAAAGCAACAAAAAAAAAAGATGCAAGATGAAGCAAAACCCTTTCCCGCTTTCACTCCCTCCAGGCTTGGACAACAGAGGAGATTAGACGGCTTTTGCATTTCTGGTGCAGCAGGGAGCTACAGTCATTCT